>JAOTOL010000896.1:50000-122500 GCA_034440575.1 Imbricaverruca yamaguchii | reverse complement strand
GTCACCCGAACATGAACGCATTAATATTGGGAAATTTTGACAAATGTTCGTTTCGATTTTCCTTTACTTCTATTTTATAGTTGGTCAAGCGTGCCGGCAAACGGCGCTTTAAGTCAACTTTTTGCTTCGTAGCGACGCTTACTTTGGCCAGAATCTCCGGTTTTAATCCACATGGAAAATATGCAAAACAAGTATGTCATCAAGAAAACAACAATTCTTCTGATGCGTTCTGTATTATCCCTAACGATAAGCAAGCGCCGAAAGTTCCATTCAAATGTCTTTATCTGTTAAAGCATGATGACTGGTTGAACGTGTTCTGCAGAACCTTGAATCATTCGGCGATCATGAATTATCTCACTTTAAAATTGTCACACAACATGTAGATTTGCTGTGAAGAATGTAGCACCAAGTTCCGTGAGCTACCGTGAACTGATAGAATAGTTAGTTATCTGGAAGGTAGCAGATTGATTCAAAATACTCAACATGGGTTTAGAAAAGGACGATCGTGCCACAAACCTCTGGACTTTGAACTCGCCACAGAACAATTTGATCAGGAAATCAGGTTGATGTAGCAATCTTGACTTTAGTAAGGCCTTTGACAAGGTACCCCATAAACGGTTAATGATACAGCTTCAGTCCCATGGTATTGCAGGCAGCATCTTAAAATGGATAGAGTTGTGGCTTTCAGATAGACAGCAAAGAGTGATGCTAAATGGTACAAAGTCATCATGGCAAAATGTTCTTAGTGGAGTCCCCCAGGGGTCAGTACTAGGGCCACTACTGTTCATTATATTTGTAAATAACATTGAAAGTGGCCTAAGCAGTAAAGTTTTGAAATTTGCGGATGATTTGAAGGTCTTTAGAGCAATAACAGGTCAGGATGAGCATATCTCGCTGCAAAAAGACTTAGACGAACTTGTGACGTGGTCCGAAGAATGGCAAATGAAATTTAACTTTGATAAGTGCAAAATCATGCATGTAGGTAAGCAGCATATGAAGGCTCCATACTTGATGGGTGGCCAAGTGCTATCAGTGACTCAACAGGAGAAGGATTTAGGTGTTATTCTAAACACAAAACTGGGGGCATCAGAACAGACCAAGGAAGCCAGGAAGAAGGCACTGAGAATGCTCGGGGCAATAAATAGGAATGTATCATACAGAAGTGAGGAAGTGATCAGGAAGCTTTACTGTGCATACGTCAGGCCACATTTGGAATACTGCATCCAAGCCTGGTCTCCTAGCTATGAAAAAGATTGTTGGCTTTTGGAGAGAGTACAAAAGAGGGCTACACAAATGGTTAATGGCATAAGCAACCTGGCATATGAGGAAAGATTGAAGAAATTGAATATGTTTTCACTTAGATATAGAAGGCTGAGAGGAGATCTCATCGAGGTCTTTAAATTTGTCAATGGTCTGGAGAGGGGATACCTTGGGGAAATGTTTGAATTTAACAGAAATGATGCAATTAGAGGTCATAAATTCAAAATTAAAGTTAACCACAGCAGGACGAGGTTAAGACAGTCTTTCTTCACCAACAGGGTAGTACAACACTGGAACCGGCTGCCAGAAACCATTGTTAGTAGCAGCACATTGAACATCTTTAAAAACAGCATAGACAATCATTATAAGAATATAGGGCTTGCTTTTCAGTATTACAGGGAGGGCTGATTAACAGTTTTGGTGTGCAACTGGTTCAGTGTACAGAGTGCAACCAAGAAGGGCCCTTGTGGCTCATAGTTGCACTAATCTTTTATGTCTTTATGTCTTTATGCTTGCTCACTATCCGCGGAAAACCTCAGATGGAACGGACAAAGATTATGCCCCGCCAACCCAAACAGCTTAACCCGTCCCGTCTCGGGGGGGGGGGGGGTGAGGCTTCAAAAGTAAGGTTTTGAAATTTGAGAGTTATGAAATGAAATCTTAAAATGGATAGAGTTGTGGCTTTCAGATAGACAGCAAAGAGTGATGCTAAATGGTAAAAAGTCATCATGGCAAAATGTTCTTAGTGGAGTCCCCCAGGGGTCAGTGCTGGGGCTACTACTGTTCATTATATTTGTAAATAACATTGAAAGTGGCCTAAGCAGTAACGTTTTGAAATTTGCGGATGATTTGAAGGTCATTAGGGCAATAACAGGTCAAGATGAGGACATCTCGCTGCAAAAAGACTTAGACGAACTTGTGAAGTGGTCCGAAGAATGGCAAATGAAATTTAATTCTGATAAGTGCAAAATCATGCCTGTAGGTAAGCAGCATATGAAGGCTCCATACTTGATGGGTGGCCAAGTGCTATCAGTGACTCAACAGGAGAAGTATTTAGGTGTTATTCTAAACACAAAACTGGGGGCATCAGAACAGACCAAGGAAGCCAGGAAGAAGGCACTGAGAATGCTCTTGGCAATAAATAGGAATGTATCATACAGAAGTGAGGAAGTGATCAGGAAGCTTTACTGTGCATACGTCAGGCCACATTTGGAATACTGCATCGAAGCTTGGTCTCCTAGCTATGAAAAAGATTGTTGGCTTTTAGAGAGAGTACAAAAGAAGGCTACAAAAATGATTAATGGCATAAGCAACCTGGCATATGAGGAAAGATTGAAGAAATTGAATATGTTTTCACTTAGATATAGAAGGCTGAGAGGAGATCTCATCAAGGTCTTTAAATTTGTCCATGGTCTGGAGAGGGGATACCTTGGGGAAATGTTTGAATTGAACAGAAATGATGCAATTAGAGGTCATAAATTCAAAATTAAAGTTAACCACAGCAGAACAAGGTTAAGGCAAACTTTCTTCACCAACAGGGTAGTAGAACACTGGAACCAGCTGCCAGAAAACATTGTCAGTAGCAGCACATTGAACATCTTTAAAAACAGCATAGACAATCATCATAAGAAAAGAGGGCTTGCTTTTCAGTATTACAGGGAGGGCTGATTGACATATTTGGTGGGCAACTGGTTCTGTGTACAGAGTGCAACCAAGAGGGGCCCTTGTGGCTCATAGTTGCACTGATCTTTTATGTCTTTATGTCTTTATGTCTAAGACACTCTTCACCTCAACCAACACCACATCCCTTATTCCAAAGAATGCCTGCACCAAAATCTCCATACTCATCAATGTCTATCGACCTTAGTTATCCAGCCCCATTTGCTCGATCTCATTCACTCGACAAACCAAGCCACGCAAAACCAGACATTTGTGACATTTTGACCTCATTTGACCTCGAAGATATTGACCTAAGGCCATGAAGAAATTTGTACAATATATAGTTCACTACCATACCCATCCACCCTGCGCACTTCGTTGCTCCTTCGTTGTTAGGAGCCGAGATGGTAGGGTGGGCTGAATCTGCCCCCTCCAGTGCGCGTGATTTTCAGAGGCCCTCCAGGGCACGTGTTAATCTCGTGCACTTCAGTGAGTACATATATAATGCTATAAGACTTTCCCCATATCCAAAGTCACCTAGTCCACTAAAGAGTCTAGTGGCTTTGCGCTACACCACAGCCATCAGGGTGAACATAAGGTCAACCAAACTCCTGCCCCCAGTAATACGGCGGTATGTGTAATGATCAATGCTGAAAGAATGATCAATGCTAGAAGCTGTCTCTCTCACTCTCTCTATCTCTTTCTTTGTCTCCCTCTCTCTTCTCTCTCTCTCTCTCTCTCTCTCTCTCTCTCTCTCTCTCTCTCTCTCTCTCTCTCTCTCTCTCTCTCTCTCTCTCTCTTCTCTCTTTTTTCTCTCTCTCTTCTCTCTCTCTCTCTCTTCTCTTTCTCTTTTTTTTTTTTTTTTTTATATTTTTTTTTTAATTTTTTATTTTTTTTTTTTTTTCTTCTCTCTTCTCTCTCTCTCTCTCTCTCTCTCTCTCTCTCTTTCTCTCTCTCTCTCTCTTCTCTCTCTCTCTCTCTCTCTCTCTCTATCTCTTCCATGAGGGACGAATGATAGGTGACAAGACTTGGCCCTTGTTGAAGAGACCGGAGAGGAACAACAGCTGACCGTTGCGGGTCCGGCCCGTTGATCCAACGGTTGCCGCCAACAGCACGAGCAGCACTACCTGCAGGGGCCGGGAAACCATCTTCTGTCAGGAGGTGGTCGCTGGTCGGTGTGGTCGCTGGGAACGGTTTCTAAGCTGCCACTGCTGTTGCAACGACTTGCTTGGTGCTGTAGCTGATCACTGGCGGTAGAATGGAGTGTGGTTGGTACTGGCAAAACGTCCACTTATATAGCGCCGATTGAGTCGGATTGGGTGCCGGCTGTCAACGCGACGGCGTCGCCGTCCTTGGGCAGCGCTTACGGTCACCGGTTTCGATTTGGTGCATCGTAAGATGGGACGGCAAAAGTATCTACGTCGATCGCTCACAGGAAAAAAGTTCTTGCACTCGAGGGTGACGGATTACCGACAGGGACGCTAGCGGGGCAGATACAACGCATGCAATTTGAATTGGGATGGGAAGGGGTGAATGAACCAGCATCATTCCAGCCATTTGCTTTGCAGATGTTCCGCATTTATTACATTGTATAGCCATTATGTTCATCCGTGAGTACACAGTTATCTGAGAACAATTCTTGTAGTCATTGGTCATTGAAAAAGCTACAGAGAGAGAGAGGGAGATATAGAGAGAGAGAGAGAGAGAGAGAGAGAGAGAGAGAGAGAGAGAGAGAGAGAGAGAGAGAGAGAGAGAGAGAGAGAGAGAGAGAGAGAGAGAGAGAGAGAGAGGTGCGTTGTGGATATCCGGGATGTACCTTTAATGGCAGGCCCGACAGCTTTAGAATACACAACAAGAGAAGGCATGGAGGTTTTCAAAACGCCAGAGTAAAAAATTATGGCTTTGAGCCGGGAGCGAGGTTTGCAAGCTATGCTCCTGTGGAACGGGTAGGTCATATGACAGCATGCCAGTGCAGCTGAATGGAATATGATAAATGCTTTCCAGGAAGCAAATGACAGTAATTGTTGAGCGTTCCCCTCTAGCTTTTCTGATGCCAACCACTTGTGCCAGCTGACTGCTAGCTAGCCAACCAATGTGGGGAAAGTGGTTCACTAACCGGGAGTCAGAATAAAAAAGGTATTCCTGACCATATTCATAGAGTCAGAGAATAAAAAATGGCCATATTCCTGACCATATTCATATAGTCAGAGAATAAAAAATGGCCTTGGACTTCCCCCCCCCAACCAAAAAAATAGCCCCTTAAGAAATGCTGGAGAGCAGGAAGCTACTGATGTTGGAGCCCAAAAAGTGCATGGATAAAAACAAGCTGGAGAATACAAATCGGAGTTGTGGAACAACCAGTATGGTGTGAATGCTTCATCACTTTTTAAAAAGTATGCCAAATTCTGTGAAAAAATGGGACAAAATATCTCAAATAAACAACTCAAATATCAGCATGAAAATTTGTCTATAGCTACCAGAATGCAGTGAATTATGGGCAAATGATGATATTCACAGAAGAACAGCAAACAAAACTAACTGGCACAAAACTATCTCTGGGTATCATAGTATCAACATTCAGCTTACTTACCGATGTAAAATCAATCATTTGTGTCAAAGTGTGTGATCAGTCTGCATAGTGCAGTCTGCACCATGCAAATTTCAGTGTAAATACATCCATAATATATTAAAGAATAATTGTATAATGAAAGGTATAGGTAAAAATCAGATTATATTCAGCATTTCTCAGCTGTGGCACAATGCACACAAGGTGTTTCAGGTAAAATATGTACCTCTTTTCCAGGTTATCCACATGACAGAGGGAGTATTTTACTCGTCATCTCCTCTAAAAAAAAACATTGCTGTAGCCAGAGTATGATCCATCATCTATGCCTGGAGGCAAATGTCAGTGCTTTCAATGGGGTGAAAACTTCAACATATCAGCAGCAGCATTCAGCATTTGTCCAGCAGCATTTGTCCAGAAGCGTTCAGCATTGAGCCAGCTAAAATATTTAGAACACTGCTCCACAAAGGTTATGGTGGTTGATGCTTCTTTATTAAAATCATCTTAATCTTATCATAAAATCATCAGCATCCCAGGGAGGGCTAATTAATGGATAACCAGTGTATGGTTTCCACACAGTGGAACCAAGAAGGGTCCCCGTGGTTCATAGGTGCACTTATCTTTTATGTCTTTATGTCAATAGGTGCTACATAACCACACTTGATGGGTGGCCAAGTATTATCAGTGACTCAACAGGAGAAGGATTTAGGTGTTATTCTAAACACAAAATTGGGGGCATCAGAACAGACCAAGGAAGCCAGGAAGAAGGCATTGAGAATGCTTGGGGCAATAAATAGGAATGTATCATACAGAAATGAGGAAGTCATCAGGAAGCTTTACTGTGCAAATGCCAGGCCACATTTGAAATACTGCATCCAAGCTTGGTCTACTAGCTATGGAAAGGATTGTTGGCTTTTAGAGAGAGTACAAAAGAGGTCTACAAAAATGGTTAATGGTATAAGCAACCTGGCACATGGGGAAAGATTGAAGAAATTTAATATGTTTTCACTTAGATATAGAAGGCCGAGAGGAGATCTCATAGAGGTCTTTAAAGTTGTCCATGGTCTGGAGAAGGGATATCTTGGGGAAATGCTTTAATTTAATAGAAATGTTGCAATTAGAAGTTACCAATTCAAAATTAAAGTTAATCACAGCAGGACGAGGTTAAGACAGTCTTTCTTCACCAACAGGGTAGTACAACACTGGAACCGGCTGCCAGAAACCATTGTTAGTAGCAGCACATTGAACATCTGTAAAAACAGCATAGACACTCATTATAAGAATAGCAGGCTTGCTTTTCAGTATTCCAGGGAGCGCTCATCAACTGATTTGATGGGCGACTGGTTGAGTGCACAGAGTGCAACCAAGAAGGGCCCCTGTGGCTCATAGTTGCAGTAATCTTTTATGTCTTTATGTCTTTATAACCAGTAGCAGTTGATGCACCCCTAAGCCCAAATAATCAATCAATCAATGTCTTTGTGTCATCTGTAGACAATTACATATCTACTGACTGATGGCAAATCCATAGACTGAATCCACTTTTGCAGCCATGCAAAATACTACAAAACTTGGTAGCTCAGTACAAATATATGGACAGTACAGTCAACAGGAAGCCTTCTTTCCACATTTATTTAGTCAGTATCTATTTTGAGGTTAGCCTATTAGTGCACTTAGTTTTGACTCGTTGGTTGTTGAGACCAACAACAAAGTTGGTGTTGAGTTTTGACACCATGTAGTGGCTCGTGTTTCATGAATTCGCAAATATAAAGATAAGGTTTGCTGCATGTTTTGTCTTTGTCTCCCGAAATGCGGGCAGAAGAGATCAGTTCTCCACAGTGGTAAAAACGTTTTTCGCTTAAAATAAAAACCCTGCAAAATGCTGCAAAACATGGAACTAAAGTGGCTCAGACAAAGAACTTCATGGGACACTATCTTTGGAGTGGTGGAAAAGTTTGGCGAAAAGTTTCCTTGGTGAAATTTACGACCACTGTTTCACCTCTGGAGAGGTGTGGCACGGCTGACATGCTAGTGTGCGGGCACACACCCGGATGCTGGCCGTTCTTGAGGCTCGATTTCTGTGAGTCCTCTTGGACACTGTATGTACTGTGCTGGTTCTGCATCACTGCTGCTTCCCCTGTCAGCGTTGTTGTTTCCAAGGTCGGTTGATAATGATTGAGAGGTAGTTTGTAGACGTCGAGTCCGGTCGAAAGATTGTGATTGCAATTCTTAACTCGTACATATCATACAATTTTCAAGTTAAATTCCTCGCCACAATTTCCGATAGGGCATTACCCAAAGAAGCAGAGGTTAGGAAAGCTTCCAGTCTGATGCACACGAGAAATCAAATCCTATGCTTTTCTGCCTGGGCATAAGAGACCGAAAACTACGATAAGACTGAAGAAGTATTAGTTTAACTTAGCTCCCTTATTAGTTTAACTTAAACTCCCCGTTGCCACCAATACTACGGAAACTTTCGATACTTGGTTAATGAAACAGTTTTGATGGGATTTTCCGGGCCGTGCATATAGATAACCACGTGAACACAATAGATAAAATAAAGTATATCGCCACCCAAAATGTGCCGCGAAATGCAAATCATCAACAATCATCAACAATCAAAAACCATCTTGAGCATGGACAATCTGTTCACCAAAGAGCATGTGCGGGACTAATGGTACCCTGGACGAGCTACACCAGCTAATGTCAGCTTCTCGCCACGAGCCAGCTCAAACCCACCAATACTTGCGTCAGTCGCTTCATCAAGGTAGGGGTGAACTTGATTAAGAGATTGAGAGGAAGGTTTTTGTCTGAAATCGCACGAGAAAACTACACGACGCCACGATAACAACGTTGTGGATTGTCAACAGCAACACAAGACAGGGTCGGTAAAAGGTGTGCTAAAACTGACTGTAGCAAGGACTAGAAGGGAAGTTCTTTGAAATTGAGGAAAAGGCTTGATGTGCAGCGGAGTCTTTGAGTTGTCGGTCTAAGATGTCGGTACAACTGTGGCCCACACACAAGAATATCTGAAAAATAGGGTGCTGGGCAGGCGAATCCATGTGCCCTCGGCTGATGAGATAGTCGCAGTTATAGCTTCAACTTGCCTATTTATACGCTGGCACGAGGATCGCTGATAGATACGGGGCGTGATAGTCCTTCAATTGTTGACACTCGTTACATCACAAAATGATTGGCATTCACCATAAACATAATACTTGATGTCGGGAGATATATATATATATATATATATATATATATATATATATATATATATGTATATATATATTATACATATATATATGCATACATACATATATATATGCGTGCATATATGTATATATATGTATGTGTGTGTGTGTGTGTTTGTCGAGCAGAAATTGGCACAGAATATATTTTGGGTGGTCGTTCATGCAGCCTCGTCAGTGGCCCCATTTCCGATATACTGAAGTGGCTCGGTACTCGGCACACTACAGCTGGCCGTCCCCTCATATAGTAAAGTCAAACGTAACACTATGTCCTGCACACTGAAATGCAATGGATTAACATTTCCAAATTTCCCCTCCACCTTGCATCTGTACTTCCACGTGGGCTAACTGAGTAGTCCACTTTGTACTTGCATTTTATCCATCCGTTCTTTCACCCACGCTTCAGTGTTAACGATATAAAGACATAAAGACAAAAAAGATCAGTACAATTACGAGCCACATGGACCCTTCCTGTTTGCACCCTGGATACTCAACCAGTTGCCCACCAAATCCGACGATCAGCCCTCCATAGAATACTGAAAAGGAAGCCCTCTATCCTTATAATAATTATGTATGATGTTTTAAACATCTTCAATGTGCTGGTACTTACAATTATTTCTGGCAGTTGGTTCCAGTGTTCTATTACCCTGTTGGTGAAAAATGACTGTGCTAACCTTGTTCTGCTGTGGTTTACATTAATTTTGAAGCGATGACCTCTAATTGCATAATTTAGTTCAAAAATGTCCCTGACATATCCCTTCTCCGGACCATGGGAAAATTTAAAGACCTCGATGAGATCTCCGCTCAGCCTTCTATATCTAATAATATCCCTTCTTAATGTGAAAATATATTCAATTTCTTCAATCTTTCCTCATATGCCAGGTTGCTTATGCCATTAATCAATTTGTGTAGCCCCCCTTTGTACTCTCTCTAAAAGCCAACAATCTTTTTCATAGCTAGAGAGACCAAGCTTGGATGCAGTATTCCAAATGTGGCCTGACGTATGCACAGTAAAGCTTCCTGATCACTTCCTCACTTCTGTATGATACATTCCTATTTATTGCCAAGAGCATTCTCAGTTCCTTCTTCCTGGCTTCCTTGGTCTGTTCTGATGCCCCCAGTTTTGTGTTTAGCCTAAATACTTCACACCTAAATACTTCTCCTGTTGAGTCACTGATAGCACTTGGCCACCCATCAAGTATGGAGCCTTCATATGCTGCTTACCTACATGCATGATTTTGCACTTATCAAAATTAAATTTCATTTGGCATTCTTCCAAAATTTGTGTTCTGAATTACAAGGTCGAATGAGGTCAAAATAGCAAAAATTTCTGGTTTTGCGTGGCTTGGCTTCTCATTGTTATAGATCGGTGTGGTTGTGCTTAAATGCTCCAAAATTGGCATTAATGATGTTTTGGACATTACTAATGATGCAATTCAGATGTCAGATCCGCCATTTGACCTCAGGTCACCTATATAGGAGCACTTTATTAGGTCATTACCTGCTCCAGTTACCGGAACCGGGCTCCCATCCCGACTGCTCCGATGGGCGACTCGGCACAATCGGTTTCGCAAAGAATGGAGTGAAATACATGAATAAAGTATGGATACGCTTAGGCACACAATGACAAACAGTAGATTTCGGGACGTATAGGGAGTAACATGTAATGTGACATCAATCGCATGAGTCATTTGCATTTATAACACATTCCAGTTGACCAAGTTTGGTTCCATTAGCCTATCATGAACTTGACCTGACTTGACCTCGGCGACCTAACATGACTTTTAAATTATATAGCATAACAATGTGCATCAAACAAGTCGCTGGTTTTGTCAAGAACACTTCCCTATTGCCAATATACGGTAAGCGCAACAGCGCTGATTTTTGTGTTCTAGAACTGCGAATTGTTTTTACTTTAATGACCCCTAACTTGAAATGTTGTCCGCCGATTTCCATTTGTATTACTTTAAGCAACGCGCCAGTCATATGTAAGTGGTATGCAAAAAAAATTGGTGTATATCGGCAGGTACAATATGGAGTTATGTACGAAAAATCGGAGGGGTGGGCGGATTTCGCCATTCCCCTCCAGGGCGTGTGTTAACCTGTCATAAACTTGACCTGACTTGACATTGGTGACCTGACATGACTTTGAAACAATATACAAAAACAATTTACACCAAACAAGTCGCTAGTTTTGCCAAGAACACTTCATTTTTGCGAATATATGGGACGCGCATCAGCGCCGATATTTGTGGTCTGGCGCTGTGAAAATGTTTTGACTTTAGCGACCCCTAACTCGGAACATTTCAGGTTGATTTTCATTTTTCTTACTTTAAACAACGGGGCGATCATTTAGGAGCAGGTACACAAATAATGGCGTATATCGGCCGGTAAAATTAGCTGGTCGTGGACTTTTCACTTATGCTCATGAGAGATACCCTGTACTCTGTCTCGGCACATTGGGGCGGCATGATTCTCACGAATTCCGTACCGTTTGCCGTTTCTGCGTCCTGGACACTGTACTCGGCAGTACTGACAGCGAGCTGCAAGTCATGCGTGCGGCTGCTCAGCGGCATGTCCAGTGTGTGTGGTACTAAAATACAAATTAATCAATCACCTTATCATGACTCCGTGGACCATGCTGTGTGTGGCAATCATCCATCCATACACACACACGCATATATACATATATATAAATATATATGTATAAATACAATAAGTGGCACTGGATGGGGCCTTGTGGCTCTTATTAAGCATATATATATATATATATATATATATATATATATATATATATTAGTGTGTGTGTGTGAGTGTGTGTATATAATATTATATTATATAGATAACATAATATAATATATACAATGCTGAATCAAATCTGGACAAATTATGCAATAAGTGGCACAATGGAACAACTATATTACCACCAAAACACACATCATCAACGTTTCGGCCACAGGCCTTCTTGAGGGTGACATAATTGACCTCATAATTATGTCACCCGGGGTAAGGCCTGTAGCCGAAGCGTTGGTGATGGTTTTGTGATGGAAATATAGTTATTCTCATAGTGCCACTTATAGTATAATTTGTCCAGATTTTATTCAGCATTGCATATATTATATTACATATATAATATAACATTAAATATATATATATATATATATTTATATATATAGATATATACATATATATATATATATATATATATATATATATATATATATATATATATATATATATATACATATATATATATATATATATATATATATATATATATATATATATATATATAAATATACATATATATATAAATATATATATATATATATATATATATATATATATATATATATATATATATATATATATATATATATATATATATATATATATATATATATATATATATATACTTATATAAGTATATATATGCTTAATAAGAAGCACAAGGGCCCATCCAGGTCAAGTCAAGTTACAACTCCAGCAAAAAGACACTTCACCTCAACCAACACCACATCTCTAAATCCAAAGAATGCATCCATCAAAATTTCCACAATCATCAATGTCTATCGCCCTTACTTTTCCAGCCCTACTCACTCGATCTCGTTCACACGATTAGATGCGACTTGAGTGTCCTACCCATAATTTTCAGACTATCTTAAAGGAGCATGCAAAGTGCCCACCTACTTAGCATAAATATCACCACATCCACCTAAATTAGAAGTCAAAAACAAGATTTTACAACCTAAAATGGTGTCCACCGCATTGATTAATATATTAAATGATGGACTGTCAACAACACCAGCAGGCAAGACTATTGCACTGGGCAATCAATCCTTTGACTGTGAAGACCTGTTGTCGCTTAACTGTCCTACACCTCGATTTGTCTAACCTGCATAAGTCACCCCTTTGCGATTGTGTAAGAAGAAGCGCATCATTGAGATTGATCTGATCTAGCTCTTTAATAATTGCAAGCATTTCAATCATATCACCCCTTAACCCGCGCCGTTATTTCGGTCAGATCCTCACACCACATTTTGGCGCGCTGCCGGCGAGCCGTTTGTTCAATTTCCGCGAGAAACCTGAGGGGGGGGGGCGATTGAAGACCACCCCCGAGACGGGACGGGTTAACATCATTCAGGGAATGGTTTGCGTCCCACCTTATCATGAATGGCGGCGTGCGGTCGGGGACGGGCCGGGGGCCGCCGCCATAGCCGCCGGCGGCCGGCCGTCAATGGTGGGAAATCGTTTGAGAACGAAATTCGCAAAGTAACAATATGCGCAATATATCACTGTAATTAGCAATGGAATTTGAGTCTGAAGGCAAGCTGGCTTTGCATACATTCAATTCGCATTATATTTTATAGACAGTCTCATAAATTGTGACTATATTTTTCGCGCACACACAAGTGAACATCCGGGCGCGCATGTTGCGGGCGCATGTTTCGAAGGTGTTGAATGGCATCAGGAACCTACCTGTTTTCTTTCTTTACTGTGGAACCCCCTTATGTCCGCATTATCATCGCGTCTGACGCCCAACGTACAGCTCAAAATGTAATGTCATCACTAGTGTTTATTTATGAAAATAATTGGAGACACCAAATGCATTAAGGCAACCTACCGGAAATACAAATAGATTGTTAGGAGGCACACTCCATATGGTTTCATGTTAAAATTTGAAAGTATGTGGGGAGTGGCACTTGCACCTTCAAAAGTATTCAAAAGTGCACTTTCCTGCACTGGCGGGTCTAGCCCACCGGTTTTTCGGCAAATTCCGGATTTTGGCGTGAGCCCCGCCCCTTCCCCCTCGGGTCACCTATATAACAGCACTTTATTAGGCCACTACCTGCTCCAGTTGCCGAAACCGGTCCCGTACGACTGCTCCGTTGGGCGACTCGTTGTAATCGGCTTCGCAAAAAAGGAGTGACGTACATGAATAATGTAAGGAATCGCTTAGGTACACAATGGCATACAGTAGTTTTCAAGATGTGTAGGGAGTAACATGCAAAGTGACAGAAATCGCATGACAGTTCTTTGCATTTATGACAACATTCCAGTTGACCAAGTTCGGTTCCATTAACCTGTCATTAACGTGACCTGACTTGACCTCGGTGAACCAACATCACTTTGAAACTATATAACATAACCATATACATCAAACAAGTCGCTAGTGTTGCCAGGAGCACATCCCTTTTGCCAATATACGGGAAGCGCATCAACTCCGATTTTTGTAATCTGGCGCTGATAATTGTTTTGACTTTAAACGACCTCTAACTCGAAAAATGTTTGGCCGATTTTCGTTTTTTTCGTACTTTAGGCAACGCACCAGTCATGTGAAAGCACGTACGCAAGCAATGACGTATATCGGCGGGAAAAATATGGAGTTATGTACCAAAAATGTGGGGGGGCGGATTTCGTCCCCCCTCCAGGGCGTGTGTTAAGTGCAATAATAACCAAAACATCAGACAAAAATCACGATATTCTAGGAAGGTACCTGTGTACCTACGTACACAGGTAATAGCCAAAGCTTCTCTGGTGTTCATCAGATTTGAAACTTTTCAGAACAAAAGATGACGAAACTTACCAAAGGCCAATACATTTTTCAAGTAACGCAAAAAAATGTAGCCTATCTTAATCTAACCTAGCCTAACCTTTCATGCAAGAAAATATTGTTTTGAAAAATGGAATAAATGGAACTAACTTTTTGCAACGAAAGATTAAACTTAAGAAAACTTAGCCTAACATAACCTACGCTGACCCATATTTGAGGGATCAATTTCTTCGAAAAATATCCCGAAGATTGTATTTTTTTGGTAACTAAAAACAGAACCCTAGTCTAACTAAACCTAACCTATTTGTTTGCTTTATGAGGGTATATGTGCAAAACTTGTCTCATAGTTGCCTACCTTAAACCAGCATTAAAATATTGGTTTTTCGTTAGGTGCCGGATGTCGAAATGAGCCCACGCAGATGTCGATCTTGCCCATGGAAGTGATGGCGTCCATAATATAGCTTAAGTTCTTCAAACTCACTTTTGAGCCAATAGCCTGTATATGTGCATCTGTTTCGTTTATTTTGGGAGGCACCTATTATAGGGATATTTATGTTAACCCGTCCCGTGTCGGGGGTCTTCGACCACCCCCTTAGGCTTTTCGCGAATAGTGGACTAACGGCGCGCGGCAGTGCACCAAAATTTGGGATACCTTTTCTCACATCAATTTGACATGCTCTTTCACAATTTTGAAGTTAGGTCATCTAGGTTCAACGAGTTAGTCTAGGTCAAGTGGGGTCACATCCAAAAAAGTTCAACCAGTCGTCATGCTTTAACGGATACAGATATTTTAGTGAAACTTTCCGCGTTTGCTTATCTTTAGGAATGCAACAAAACGTACGAGTGGAATATTTCATTTTGTTTTCGTTTTTGACTACATATGAATTTTGCGTACTTGCCAATTACAGTTCAAATAGAGGATTCTGGTTAAAGTAAGCATTTGTATTAGGGAAAGTTGACTTCCACCAACGTGTTTCGGTCTGCTCTACCCATTGGAAAAGGAAGATTAAAGAATACATGAAAACTCAAAATTTTGAAATTTGAAGAAAAAAAAAGTTTTACTTTGAAGAAGCGAAGCAAAAATATGGCCCTGGTCGATTTCGCTATCATTTTCTCATTCCAAATAAATATTGCTTCTTTCATATATCCCCAAAATAAATTCCCCAGAGCCAAAAACATAATGTAGGTCGTGAAAAGTCGTGAAAATCTAGCCCCCTGGTCACGTCACTTCTAGGGGAAATTGTTTTGGGGGTGGACCCGGACCCTACTCGTCAAGCGCTTTCCAATGACACCTCTTCGTTTTCGTGCGATGGTTAGTTTGAATTTTAGAGGTGGTTACTAACCGCCCCCCCCCGAGACGGGGTGTGAGGATCTGACCGGAAAGACGGCCCGAGTTAATGACAATTATAAGAATGGGATACTATGAGCAAATCCTCTTGAACAGTAGATCATATCACGAGTAATACATTTACTAGAAATCGCGTTCGGTAAAGATACATTACAATCTAAAATGGTAAGTATAAGCATGATACTTACACTCAAACCACGGTTAGAAACGAGACATGAAGAATTCACAAACACATCAACAAGCAACATGTCGGTAGTTGTTTGGGAAAGATGTCTTCTCATTGTTCAATAGGTGGTACTTTCCACCCTATTTCACGAATAATTTATCACTGCCTTCAACTGAAATAAAACCCTTAAAGCTTGATAGCCCGGTCCTATCATCCGTATCTCTCTTATCTGCGAACCCACCAGTTATCTCTTATTCAGGATCTAAATATCTACATACCTCCTCTTGCTATTCTTCTTGAAAAGAAATTCAGCCATCGTAGCCGGTCTCTTCATCTTAGTGACCCACAACATCAAAACACGAAGCATGCTGCTCACCTGGGCCTACCTGGTCACACGCACAAAACGTCCTGTTCAAATTTCGCTTTTCGTAACCTGACTCACTGGGTTTGCTTGCCCGTTACTAGCTAAACTAAATTCATGAATCTATCTGACTAAGGAATAATGAAACTGTTAATTTTGTCAACTCTTGCTGCAAACAGAACATAGACAGCATAGAACCCTCGACGTGTAGAATCTACTATGCTACCATATTGGGCTTCCAAAATATTATGAAAATAACTTTAAAATTGGAGATTACTTCACCCGCAGCGCTATTTTCAAAGTTACCGTCTTTTACTTTAGTTTACTTCTGGTCGTTTCAGGGGGCCAAAATACATGATGTCCCCACCCTTTGATGCGCTTCTGGGGGGCCATGGCCATAATGGTCCCCCTTGGATCCGCCAGTACTTTCATGTCTATAGTTATACGTCAATGCACCCAAGATGGATGGTTCATGTCCATATCTATGTCCATGTGTGTACATCAGTGAACCCAGAATGGGTATCTTATAATATATTACAGCTGACCTGGATGACCTCCAATTGTCGCTTGTCGGTTGTGACGTAAGGATGACCTCTATGCAAACCTACAATCATTCTAGGCAGTGTTTAATCATCATATGCAAGCTATTTTATGTGCCATGCGACATACCATGCACACTTTCAATGGCAGTATTCGAAAATGTTTATGTATATATGATGCCGCATTGAGAACGGATTTGGGTACCTTCGTCACGAGTATTGATCAATTATACCGAAACAAGTGCAGTCCTATCCTTTGTTATTAGCTTCATTGGATGTCCTGCTGTATCAACTTCATTTCCCTTCAAAGCAGCTCACTATGCAAATAAGTGTGAACGTCTTTGATAATTGTGTGTGGCGTAGAACATTTTTATTGTAAAACTGCAGCGTGGGTCAAGCAACGGATATATATATATATATATATATATATATATATATATATATATATATATATATATATATATATATATATAATACAAGTGCATAGTGGACTACTCAGGTAGCCCACGTGGAAGTACAGATGTAAAGTGGAGGGGAAATTTGGAAATGTTAATCCATCGCATTTCAATGTGCAGGACATAGTATTACGTTTGACTTCATCATATGAAGGGACGCGCAGCTGTTCTGTGCCGAATACCGAGCCGCTTCAGTATATGGGAAATGGGGTCACTGACGCGGCTGCAAAAGCGAGCATCCAAAATCCATTGTGTGCCAATTCCTACTCGACAAAGACACACACACACACACACACACACACACAGTCTTGTGAGCCGTGAAAAGCGAGCCACATGACTGTACGGTCACAACCGAGGACCACCATTTCTAATCATGATGGAACGCTATGACGGAAGCACATCGTTGCCACATGGTGCTCGACTGTTACCAAATGTTGTTTCACACGATAAATTAGAACATATACGTTTTATGGCAGGTTGTACTTGCGAGGTCCAAGTGACAACAGAGGTTCAGTTGTGTGAAATGGGCAGATTATCGTGTATTTCGAGGACCAAGTGTGTGATGTACATGTAAAACCGAGGCCCATATTGACTGTTGGTACCTGCATTAATTTGGACATCTCCAATGTCTAAACTAGTATTATTTATGTTACTATGTGATCTACTATCAGGGCACACTTACTACGTGGTCAAGGATTCCGGTGACGTACCCACACTTCAATGCTGATTTGTGACGTACTCATGCTGCGCTGTCATGACACCATATGGCTGTTGTTGATCTTCCTCTCGATAAGACCTCTCGATTGTTTAAAGAAAAGAGCTAGGCTGATTAGTCTAACAGGATTGGCCCCTAGACAAGAGGTCAATAGTATGGCATTGGTGGGTGGTTCACCAAGCACGGCAAGAGGGGCCCAATGAATGAAGGCAATGTGTGCTGTCAATTTGGTATGCGGGGCCCACACATAGTGTCCCATGTTAATTCGCCAAGCTTTCCTGGGTAACTTTTCTCACCCCGTCTCGGGGGGGGGGCATTATAAGCCCCCTATGAAATTTAGGTATAGCCACACGTACCAATTTCGTCTATTGTGTGCATGGACATGTGGCGCATCTCCTCTGTGCCAAGGAGTTCAAAAATTTGATACGATCTGAGAAAGAGAGAATTAACTATCAGGAGAGAGAGAGACACACACACAAACACAAAACAAACAAAAAAACACGCACGCACGCACGCACACACTCACACTCACACACACACACACGCACGCACACACGCACACGCACACACATATGTATATATATATATGTATATGTATATACATATACATATATATATATATATATATATATATATATATATATATATATATATATATATATATATATATATATATATATATATGTATATATGTATATATATATATATATATATATATATATATATATATATATATATATATATATATATCCATCAAATTTTACGTTTATGGTGAATGGCGATCATTTTGTGATGTAACGGATGCCAACAATTGATAAATTGAAGTAGCTTTTTGATTGAATGTACTAAAAATGTTTTGAGATAACTGTGTACTCACGGATGAACACGATGATAGATACGATCCAATGAACAGGAAACGTCTGCAAAGCAAATGGCAGAAATGATGCTGGACGATTCATCCTTTCCGATCCCCATTGAAATCACATGCGTGGCATCTGCCCCGCTGGCGTCCCTGTCCCTAATCCGTCGCCCTCGAGTGCAATAACTTTCTTTCCTGTGAGCGATCGACGTAGATACTTTTGCCGTCCCATCTTACGATGCACCAAATCGAAACCGGTCGCCGTAAGCGCTGCCCAAGGGCGGCGACGCCGTCGCAGTGACAGCCGGCACCCAATCGGACTCCATCGGCGCTATATAAGTGGACGTTTTGCTTGTACCAACCACACTCCATTCCACCGCCAGCGATCAGTTACAGCATCAAGCAAGTCGTTGCAACAGCAGTGGCAGCTTCCAAGCCGTTCCCAGAACACACCGACCAGCGACCACCTCCCAACAGAAGATGGTTTCCCGGCCTCTGCAGGTAGCGCTGCTCGTGCTGTTGGCGGCAACCGTTGGATCAACGGGCCGGACCCGCGACGGTCGGCTGTTGTTCTTCTCCAGCCTCTTCAACAAGGGCCAAGTCTTGTCACCTATCATCAGACGGCCTCTCGTGATAGTGGTGCCGCCGCCGGTGGTTCCCGCTCCACCCGCTCCCGTGCCGCCACCCGCTCCGGTACCCGGCCCGACTAACCTCTTCTGTACCATGGTGGACACGGTAGCCGAGTGTCCTCCAGGCCACTTCTGCGCCCAGGGAGTCGGCACAAACCTGCAGTGTGTGGCTCGGTTTACAACTGGCGCTGTTTGCACGAACGACGTTCAGTGTGTGGCGACTTTCAGTGTGTGCACACCTGGAGCAGCCCCGCGTCTATGTGCGTGAGGATGGTTACTTCCTTGCATTGGCTCGCCTGGAGCACCTGATCTACACCTGGAGTAGCCCCGCGTCTGTGTGCGTGGGGATGGTTACTTCCTTGCATTGGCTCGCCTGGAGCACCTGATCTACACCTGGAGTAGCCCCGCGTCTGTGTGCGTGGGGATGGTTACTTCCTTGCATTGGCTCGCCTGGAGCACCTGATCTACACCTGGAGTAGCCCCGCGTCTGTGTGCGTGAGGATGGTTACTTCCTTGCATTGGCTCGCCTGTAGCACCTGATCTACAGCGGGCAATATCGGGCAAACCACCTGATTTGCATCTCTTCCATAATCGTGCGACGGTGGCGCTTCTGGCGGCGTGGGAAGCGCGAGTGATTGGTGCTGAGGTGGAGTGACAGTTATTATATGGAAGTCTGTTGGTTTCGTGTCGGTAGATGAATACATATCCGTAGCTGGCAGGGTATGGTTGGTTTGATTGCGTGCGTGCGGGCATGCGTGCGTGCGTGCATGCGTGCGTGCGTGCGTGCGAGAGAGAGAGAGAGAGATGAAGAAAGAGAAATAGAGACGGATAAAGAGAGAGAGAGAGAGAGAGAGATTGAGAGGGAGAAATATAAAGACACAATGACATTAAAGATCAGTGCAACTATGAGCCACAGGGGCCCTTCTTCTTTGCATTCGAGATACTGAACCAGTTGCCCACGAAATCCGTCGATGAGCCCTCCCTAGAATACTAAAAAGCAAACATTCTATTCTTGTAATTATTGTATATGTTGTCTTTTAACACGCGCCCTGGAGGGCCTCTGAAAATTACACGCAGTGGAAGGGGCGGATTCCGCAAACGCCCCCATAAGATCTCGCCTCCCATTAAGGCTAGAGCAGCGAAATGCACAGGGTGGATGGGAACGAAAGTTAACTCTATTGTGTGCAAATTTCATGACCTTAGGTCAATATCTTCAAGGTCAAATGCGGTCAAAATAGCAAAATTGTCTGGTTTTGCGTGGCTTGGCTTGTCATTGGCATGGATCGCTGTGATTGTGTTGAAGTACTCTAAAATTGCCATTAATGATGTTTTGGACATTAGTAATGATGCATAAACGTTTCGAAACGTTTAGTAAAACGTTTCGACCATTTTTGTGTGAGTAAAATCGGTCGATGAGTAGACCCTTGAGGAGAAAGGTTTTTAGATCCTTTCTATTCATTATAAATATGCAAATTGAAGATAAATGAAAACACCGAAGTTTTAATTTTCAAGAACTTAACATTTTGATGTTGGGGTGGCCAAATATGTTATGGCCATGGTCGGTTTCGCCTTCTTATTCTGATCCAAATAATTCTGCCTGGGTCATGCACTGGGCTTTGGCGGTTCCCATACACTGTTGCGGTCCCACGGACCAGACCAGGCATCCGGTCCTGGGTTCAGGCTCGGCGATCGCCAGCGTTAAGGTCCCCCTGACCTGCCAGGTCGCGGCCACGACACACCGACCGCCAGTACCTGCCACATGTTCCCTGCCGGCAGGGTCCCAAGACAAGGCCGCAACCACCATTCGCGCCGCACGGCCCCGCGCGACACCGACCGCGCCGCCCGCGGCACGCCGGCGCCAGTCTGCCTCCCAGTCTCGGGGTGGCCAAACTGACGGCCGCCCGCCCTCCCTGCCCGTGCCTCCTGCCGCGCTACAACGCGGACGTCCGTCGCTAAACGGCGGCGCGCCATCGCCAGGCCGTCCACCCCACGTGCGTCCACAAGCAGTGGCGGCTCCAGTACCGTCTCCGCCGCGCCCGGGGACTGCTCGGACGTCGACTCCTCTGCGCGACAATCACCCCTCCCGGGCCCATCAGGGCCCGGCGAGGTCACTGACCTCAGCTCGGTCCCACTCGCCTCTGACCGCCCGGATCCGCCACGGTTTCTCAAGCTCCCCACCGCGGGGAGGGGACAAGCTGAAGAGGCGAGACCGCGTGGTCGCCGTGGAAGACGTTCTGTACCCCCAGCTGCACCTCGCCCGGGCCACCACGACCGTCCGCGCCAGGGCCCCGCCCATCTGCGTGGCCAACTACGTGCGCGGCGTGACGGCGATCGCCGCCTGTCGAGCATACTTTTTCCCCTCCCTCGCCGTGCAGTGGCTTACATACCTGCACTGGCTGCAGGGTAGGGCCGACGGGCTGGGCACCGCCCAGCTCAAGGATATTGATATCCGCCCCCGCCCCCACATGGCGCAGTACACGCACGACTACCACGACGCCGCCTCCCTGATCGGCGCCGTGCGCGCCTCTCAGCCCTTGGTGGCCGCCCAGCCCCTGGCGGCCGCCAATCTGCCCCCACCGACGAGTTGGCTCGCTCTCCCCGTTCATGAAGCGCCGTACCCAAACTTTTCAGCGGCACCCAATCGGGGGCCGGACCCCGAGATTTATATCCGCTACAGCAGGCTGTTCCTGTCATCTATAGCGGCATCAAACTACTACGAGGTATACTTACAGCCGGTAGATGTCGCACTCGGGGGACCACTCGCAGAATTTCCGGTTACGGAACTAAGCCAGAAAAGAATCAGGGATTAATGGGCCAGTACACTTCCGTAACTCTGAAAGATGATAAATGGCCAGATGGGAACACGCAGTATTGCTAAGTACCACGCAGAAATTAATTCACAGCTGAAATGTGTTGTGTTATCTGGCAAAGTCCCTCTTCCCGCCGCAGCCGAGCACCTTCCGGCCGGAACAACGGGAGAGCAGGGTTCATAGTCTAGCCCACCCCCACCCCATCAACCACACCTCTGCCTGTGACGCCCATTTCCAGTCTCCTCCTTCCGTCATCGACGGTCTTTCAGCCGTACATCGACGAAAACGGAACGGCTGAAACTAACAGGAGTCGAGACCATCGCAAGCCAAACCGTAGGTCGCAACTGCAAAGAGAAAGAAAAACTCCAGCGAACGAGTAAGTAAATGCTAGCTGTAGTTTATTCTCTACAATACCTCACAGGTGACCATCTCTCCAATTCTCACTCAACGTTCTGGGACCTCTGCAGGAGTCCAAGCCTGCGAGACCGCAAAAGGCTTGTCAGGTAGCGGTCTGGGTAGCAGGTCCTTAAAATTTTCCGGCGATGGGGAAAGAATCCCCGTGAGCGAGCCAAAATTCGGCGTACCTTCTCCACTTCAATTTGACATGCTGTGTGAATATTCTGAGGTCAGGTAATCTGGCATCAACGAGTTAGGCAAGGTCAAGTGAGGTCATCTCCAAAAGAGTTCCACCAGTCGTTACGCCTTAACGGATAACAAATATTGGAATGAAACTCGCCGCTTGGTTTCCCTGAGTGATGGGACAAAGCGCACCAACGGATTTTTGTTCCGTTTTTGATCACTTATCCGCTATGCATGTTTGCCCAAAAGAGTTAAAAGCAAATACTTTGGCTAAACTAATCATTTTCATGAGAATCAGTTGATTTGAAACAACGTTTTAGGGCCATTCAACTCCTTATAAATATGCAAATTGAAGAGAATTGAAAACACCGAAGCTTGAATTTTCAGGAACTTAAAATTTTGATGTTCGGGTGGCCAAATATGATATGGCCATGGTCGATTTCGCCTTCCTTTTCTGATCCAAAATAATTCTTGTTGAAAATAACTTGTTCGTCAAATCTCGCTAAAAAATGAACTCCCCAGAGCAAAAATATCATGTCAGTCGTGAAAACAGAGACCCCTGGTAACGTTACCTTTAGGAGGATGAAATTTTTAGTTTGATCTACTCATGATTAGTGACGTTACTTTCATGAGGATAATATATTGAGTTTGCTTCTTGCTCGACCAAAGCGTGATCGTTTAGGGCCCATTGCTTTCAGTGCAGCGTTTCAGTTATTCGTGCGGACACTACGGAAGGTGTTACCAGGATGATTGGATGACCCGAAAAGTAATCGCTCTCAGGCAAAGCAACAAGTCCCAGAATGAACCATTTCTGAGTCATTAGCCGGGACATCGCGATATGTAATGAGCAGTGTATTATTTCTGTAGAAAAACCTTCGTTCTGTTCAAAAGTGCTGGCACGAGAAGATATAAAGACATAAAAGATTAGTGCAACTATGAGCCACAAGGGCCCTTCTTGGTTGCACTCTGTACACAGAACCAGTTGCCCACCAAAACTGTCAATCAGCCCTCCCTGTAATACTGAAAAGCAAGCCCTATATTCTTATAATGATTGTCTATGCTGTTTTTAAAGATGTTCAATGTGCTGCTACTGACGATGTTTTTTGGCAGCTGGTTCCAGTGTTCCACTACCCTGAAGAAAGTTTGCCTTAACCTTGTTCTGGTGTGTGTAACTTTAATTTTGAATTTTTGACCTCTAATTGCATCATTTCTGCTAAATTCAAACATTTCCCCAAGGTATCCCCTCTCCAGACCATTGACAAATTTAAAGACCTCAATGAGATCTCCTCTCAGCCTTCTATATCTAAGTGAAAACATATTCAATTTCTTCAATCTTTCCTTATATGCCAGGTTGTTCATGCCATTAACCATTTTTGTAGCCCTCTTTTGTACTCTCTCCAAAAGCCAACAATATTTTTCATAGCTAGGAGACCAAGCTTGGATGCAGTATTCCAAATGTGGCCTGACGTATGCACAGTAAAGCTTCCTGATCACTTCCTCACTTCTGTATGATACATTCCTATTTATTGCCCCGAGCATTCTCAGTGCCTTGTTCCTGGCTTCCTTGGTCTGTTCTGATGCCCCCAGTTTTGTGTTTAGAATAAAACCTAAATCCTTCTCCTGTTGAGTCACTGATAGCACTGGACCACCCATTAAGTATGGAGCCTTCATATGCTGCTTACCTACATGCATGATTTTGCACTTATCAAAGTTAAATTTCATTTGCCATTCTTTGGACCACTTCACAAGTTCGTCTAAGTCTTTTTGCAGCGAGATATGCTCATCCTGACCTGTTATTGCCCTTAAGACCTTCAAATCATCTGCAAATTTCAAAACTTTACTGCTTAGGCCACTTTCAATGTTATTTACAAATATAATGAACAGTAATGGCCCTAGTACTGACCCCTGGGGGACTCCACTAAGAACATTTTGCCATGATGACTTTGCACCATTTAGCATCACTCTTTGCTGTCTATCTGAAAGCCACAACTCTATCCATTTTAAGATGCTACCTGCAATACCATGGGACTGAAGCTGTATCATTAACCGTTTATGGGGTACCTTGTCAAAGGCCTTACTAAAGTCAAGATAGGCTACATCAACCTGATTTCCCTGATCAAATTGTTCTGTGGCGTAGTTCAAAAAGTCCAAGATGTTTGTGAGACACGATCGTCCTTTTTTAAACCCATGTTGAGTATTTTGAATCAATCTGCTACCTTCCAGATAACTAACTATTCTATCCTTGATAATTGATTCGAGTACCTTGAATACTAGGGATATGAGACTTATTGGCCTATAGTTTTCAACTTTCCCTCTTTCTCCTTTCTTGAAAATAGGAACTACATTTGCCCTTTTCCAATCGGTTGGAATTTCATTATGTGAAACTGATCTACAAAATATTATACTAAGTGGAAATGCCAGTTCCTTTTCAGTTTCCCGCAACACCCTAGCATAAATTTCATCAGGTCCTACTGCCTTATTTTGCTTTATTTTCCTGATATGATTGTAAACAACATCACTATCAATGAAATCAACATCATTTGTCAGATCCCATGTCACTGAACTATGGTGTATGGTCGGCAGATTGGTCATATCTTCCAATGTAAACACTGATTTGAACTGCTTGCTCAGCTCCTCAACCATCTCACTATCCTCACCCAATGTAGTCCCGTTTACTTCCAGTGGACCAATTGTGCTAGAAACTTTACTCAGCTTGTAGAAACTTAATAAATTTTACTGTCCCCATTACAGTTTCTAGCTAAATCCAAATCTTTTGCTCGCTTTGCTGCTCTGGTTTTTGCTTCACAGTGTCTCTAGCTTTTCGATACGCCTTTAGATTAACGACATTTGAGGCTTCTTTAAAAACTCTAAATGCAGTTTTCTTAGCCTTAATTGCTTTTATCACGTCTGGTGTAAGCCATGGTGGCTTTCCTACCCTCCTTTTGCGTCTTTGCTTTTGGGGGACATGTCTAATCTGAGTTTCCTTCAAGTAAGATTTGAACTTTTCCCACATTTCAGAGGCATTTAAATTGGAGAATTCTTCTTCCCATCTGATGGCACTTAACGCCGCTCTCATGCCGTTAAAGTCTGCTCTGCTGAAATTTGGAACCTTTACCAAATTATCCTTGATAATTTCCCCTACATGTGCCTTGAATCTAACTATGTTATGGTCACTTTTTCCAAGAGTTTCGCCTACAGTCAAGTCTTGAACCAAGTCACTTAAATCCGAGAATACAAGGTCCAAGAATGAACCATGCCTGGTAGGTTCCGATACAAACTGGTGTAAGAACAGGTCCTCTTGAAGGCATTTCCTAAACATTTTGCATGATGGGGTGCCAACACCAGCATTTTCATAACTTTTTAGATTAAAGTCACCGAGAATAAGGCACTTCCTCTTAAAGTTTCTACTTATTTCCTCACAAATCACCTTGTCAAGCTCCAGTTGCTGAGAATGTGGCAGGGTTCCTGATCGGTAGAAAGCTACTATCCTAAGAGTATTGCTGTCGCCTTTTCCCACAGTGACATCAAGTCAAATGGACTCCACAGACACATTGTTATCCCCACCTGCTACTTTTTGAGAACTGAATAAGCTATTCATATAGAGCATTACACCACCCCCTTTCATTGCTGGACCCCTATTGCACGAAAACATATTGTATCCCTGGATTTCATAGTCCTGTAAGTTATCTCCAAAATACCCTTCACTGACCCATGCCTCCGTAATGCAAACAAAATCCGGTTCCTCCTCAGCAACATAACATTTGAACTCATCAAATTTGGAACGGATACTCTGAGCATTAAACATCATACACTTAACGAATGCTCCATAACCACCTTTGGCTTTTTCATATTGAGGAGTTCTTTTATCACTAGATGAACCATAACTCTGTCCCCTTAAGTTGCTGCTGTCCCTATTTGCAGACTTTGAGGTTCTATTGCCTTGGCTGACACTATTGGAATATTCCTGAGTTGGCAATGCAATTTCATCCCTCCCCACCCCATTTCCTAGTTTCCCTGAAGGACATGCTCGTATACTTTGCCTAAGCTACATGACGCCAAGATATCTACGTTGTGTATTGTCAACAGCAACACAAGACAGGGTCGGTGAAAGGTGTGCTGAAACTGAGCACAGCAAGGACTAGAAGGGAAGTTCTTTGAAATTAATCAGAAGGCTTGATGTGCAGCGGAATCTTTGAGTTGTCGATCTAAGATGTCGGTACAACTGAGGCCCACACACAAGAATACCTGTAAAATAGAGCTAAATGTTCAACAAAGCAAGGCAAATTATTGAGAAAAACAAGGAGGCAAAACACCACAAGGAAAGGAAAATACGTGATGATGTACAAAAGCATTTGACTGAAAAGGAATGAAAGGAAAATACGTGAAAGGAAAATACGTGATGATGTACAAAAGCATTTTACCATTGAACCAAGTATTCACTTCAATAGACTTGACTTCAAATATACACAGCCAGACTGTGTGTTTGCTTGCAATCATGAACTTGAAATTGATATGAACAATGAATACAATAATGTTTCGCTTACTGGTACGGTAAGCGTAAGACACTCACGTGGACTGGAAATGTTGCCGTCTGTCTCGTTGGTACCAGAAACATCATGCACATTTTCATGACTGATGGTTGCAACACCAGCGCTAGTATTTCCGCGTGCTGTTCATATGAAGTGTATTTAGTTAGTTGTCAATTTTGCTGGGGCGTCAGTTGAACTGGTTATACAGCTGCCATCCCAAACTGACTTGAGCCCTGTCTATGCTATCCTAGTATGACGGGCGAGTGACCGATCCGTCCCAGATACTGTCAAAGCGAGAACGGCCGGGATCGTCCCCAGCAACGCCTCAGCTGATCGTCAATTTCAGGGCATCGGATCGACATATCACGCACAGAGAGGCGACCATGGCATCCATGGCACGGCGGTGCACCCTCGCAAAGAATGCAACTGTGCGTTGCGAATGTGCGTCAGGTCAGCAGGTGATACAGTGCTGCCTGTCTCACCTGCTGACACAGTCTCGCCGGATGTCGTCCGTAGCTTAGCGGCTAAGCTGGCCGTCTGGAGTGCCATCGGTCCGGGATTTCCCGCGGTGCCCGGCCGTCATGCCAGGGTGCTGGGCAGGCGAATCCATGTGGCCTCGGCTGATGAGCTAGTCGCAGTTATAGCTTCAATTTGCCCATTTATACGCTGGCACGAGGATCGCTGATAGATACGGGGCGTTATAGTCCTGGATTTGTTAACACTCGTTACATCAAAAAATGATTGGCATTCACCATAAACATAATATTTGATGTTGGGATATAAATATATATATATATATATATATATATATATATATATATATATATATATATATATACATATATATATTATACATGTGCATATATGCATACATACATATATATATGTGTGTATATATGTATATATATATATATATATATATATATATATATATATATATATATATATATATATATATATATATATGTGTGTGTGTGTGTGTGTGTGTGTGTGTGTGTGTGTGTGTGTGTGTGTGTGTGTGTGTGTGTGTGTGTGAGTGTGTGTGTGTGTTTGTCGAGCAGAAATTGGCACAGAATAGATTTTGGTTGGTCGTTCATGCAGCCCCGTCAGTGGCCCCATTTCCCATATACTGAAGTGGCTCGGTACTCGGCACAGAACAGCTGCGCGTCCCCTCATATAGTAAAGTCAAACGTAATGCTATGTCCTGCACACTGAAATGCAATGGATTAACATTTCCAAATTTCCCCTGCACTTTCCATCTGTACTTCCACGTGGGCTAACTGAGTAGTCCACTTTGTACTTGCATTTTATCCATCCGTTCTTTCACCCACGATTCAGTGTTACGATATAAAGACATAAAGACAAAAAAGATCAGGACAACTACGAGCCACATGGGCCCTTCTTGGATGCACTCTGGACACTCAACCAGTTGCCCACCAAATCCGTCGATCAGCCCTCCCTGGAATACTGAAAAGCAAGCCCTCTATCCTCATAATGATTATGTATGATGTTTTAAATATCTTCAATGTGCTGCTATTTACAATGTTTTCTGGCAGCTGGTTCCAGTGTTCTACTACCCTGTTGATGAAAAATGATTGTGCTAACCTTGTCCTGCTGTAGTTAACATTAATTTTGAAGCGATGACCTCTAATTGCATCATTTCTGTTTTCAATTCAATTCAAACATTTCCCTGATATATTCCTACTCCAGACCATGGGAAAATTTAAAGACCTTGATTAGATCTCCGCTCAGCCTTCTATATTTATTTCAAAACATATTCACTTTCTTAAATATTTCTTCACATGCCAGGTTGCTTATACCATTAACAATTTTGTGTACCCCTCTTTTGTACTCTCTAGAAGTGAGCAGTTTTTTCATAATTACGAGACCTTTGATGCAGTGTTTGGATATATGCACAGTAAAGCTTGCTGGTGACTTCCTTACTCCTGTATGACACATTCCTATTTATTGCCCCAATCATTCAGAGTTCCTTCTTCCTGACTTCCTTGATCTGCTCTGATGCCCCAAAATTTGTGTTCTGAATTACACCTAAGTCCTTCTCCTGTTGAGTCACCGATAGTACTTGGGGACTTAAGTATAGAGCCTTCATATGATGCCTACCTACATGCATGAATTTGCACTGATCAAAATTGTATTTCACTTCCTATTCTTAGGACGACTTCACGGAATAGCCCAAGTCTTTCTGCAGCGTTTAGGTTTATTCCACTTTCATGTTTATGCCACCACTTTCTGCTTAGGCCACTTTCAAGGTCATTTCCAAACATAATGAACAGTATTGTCCCCGGTACTGACCCCTGGGGGACTCCACATAGAACGCCTTGTCATAATGACTTTGTACCATCCAGCATCACTCTCTGCTGTCTATCTGAAAGCCACAACTCTATCCATTTGAGGATATCACCTGGAATGCCATGGACCTGAAGCTGCATCATTAACCGTCGATGATTTACCTTGTCGAAGGCGTTACTAAAATCAAGATTTGCTACATCAACCTGATTTACCTGATCACATTGTTCTGTAGCAAAGTTAAAAAAGTCCAAGAAATTTGTGAGACACGATCATCCTTTTCTAAACCCATGATGAGTACCTTGAAGCAATCTGTTTACTTCCAGATGACGAACTATTCTATCTTTGATAAGTGAATCGGGTGCCTTGCATACTAGGGATGTGTGGCTTCCTGACCTATAGTTTTCAACTTTACCTCTTTCTCCTTTCTTGAAGTCATTAACTACATTTGCCCTTTTCCAATGTGTTGGAATTCCATTTTGTGAATCTGATCTACAAACTATCATACTAAGGCAAAACTATTCCCTTTCAGCTTCCCACAATACCCTAGGATATATTTCATCACATCCTACTGCCTTGCCAGGCTTTGTGTTCCTGATTATTGAATTACTGATATTGATAATTATTGATAATTATTGTTTATTGGTAATTTAAAACAACATAACTAGCAATGCAACGAACACCGTTTATCCGATCAGCTGTCACTGAAATGTCGTATATGGTTAGCAGATTAGTCATATCTTTCAATGTAAACACTGATTACACTGCTTGCTCAGCTCCTCAACAATCTGACCATCCTCACCCAATATAGTCCCATTTACTTCCAATTGACCATTTGTGGAAAAAACTCAGCTTGTACAAACTAGATAGCTTTTTCTGTCCCCACTACAATTCCTAATGAAATCCAATTATTTCGCTCACTCCTGCTCTGGTTTTCTGCTTCACAGAGTCTCTAGCTTTTTTATACGACCGGAGATTCACGATATTTGAAGCTTCCTTAAACACTCTAAATGCAGATTTCTGAGCATTAATTGCTTTTAACAAGTCTGGTGTAAGCCATGCTGGCTTTCCTACCCTTATTTTGCGTCCTTGCTTTTGGGGCACATTTCACAGGCATTTAAATTGGAGAATTCTACTTCCCATCTCATGACACTTAAAGACGCTCTCATGCAGTAAAGTCTGCTCTGTTCAAATTTGGAACCTTCGCCAAATTATAATTGGATGGTTTCAACTGCATGTGCCTTGAATGTAACGATGCCCTGAATGGTCACTTATTCTTCCCAGAGCTTCTCCAACAGTCAAGTTGAACTGAGTCACTTAAATCCAAGAAGAGAAGGTCCAAGAATGAGCCTTGCCAGGTAGGTTCCGGTACAAACTGGTGTATGAACGGGTCCTCTTCAAGGCATTTCCGAAACGTTTTGCAAGATGGTGGGCCAACACCAACATTGTCATATCCTTTTAGGTGAAAGTCACCGATAACAAGGTATTTCCTTTGATAGATTGAATGGTATAAGCAACCTGGCATATGAGGATAGATTTAACAAAAGTGGAATATGTATTATCTTAGATATAGAAGGCTTAGACGAGATCTAATAGAGGTCTTCAAATTTCTTCATTGCCAGGAGAAGGGATATCTCAGGTAAATGTTTGAATTTAACAGAAATGATACAATTAGGTCATCATTAAGAATTAAAATTAACTGCAGCAGGACAAGGTTAAGGCAGTCTTTCTTCACAAACAGGGTAATTGAACACTAACCAGCTGCCAAAAACCACTATCATCAAACAAAAAAATACACTGTCAGCATATTGAACATCTTAGCACGCGCCCCGGAGGGGGGGGGGGAGGGGGGAGGGGGGCGAAATCCGCCCACGCCTCCGGTTTTTCGTAGATAACTCCAGATTTTACCTGCCGATGTTCGCCATTTTTTCCGTGCCTGCTTCGAAATGACCGGCGCATTGTTTAAAGCAAGAAAAACGAAAATCAGTCGACACGTTTTACTAAACGTTTCGAAACGATTTTGCGTCATACTAATGTCCAAAACATCATCAATGCCAATTTTAGAGTATTTCAGCACCATCACAGCGATCCATGCCAATGACAAGCCAGCCAATGACAAGTTAAAAGACAGCATATACAATCATTATAAGAATAGAAGGCTTCCTTTTCAGTATTCTAGGGAGGGCCGATCGACGGATTTGGTGGGCACCAGGTTGAGTGTCCCGACTGCAACGAAGAAGGGCCCTTGTGGCTCATAGTTGCACTGATATTTAAGGTCATTGTGTCATTATATTTCTCCCTCTCAATCTCTCTCTCTCTCTCTCTTTCTCCGTCTCTCTTTCTCTTTCTTCATCCCCCTCTCTCTCTCTCTCGCACGCACGCACGCACCCACGCACGCACGCAATCAAACCAACAATGCGCTGCCAGCTACGGATATGTATTCATCGACGGACACGAAACCAACAGACTTCCATACAATAACTGTCACTCCACCTCAGCACCAATCACTCGCGCTTCCCACTGCACCAGAAGCGCCACCGTCGCACGATTATGGAAGAGCTGCAAATCAGGTGGTTTGCCCGATATTGCCCGCTGTAGATCAGGTGCTTCATGCGAGCCAATGTAAGCAAGTGACCATCCTCACGCACATAGACGCGGGGCTGCTCCAACTTGGCATATCCCCACACACTGAACGTCGTTCGTGCAAACAGCGCCAGTTGCAAACTGACCCACACACTGCAGGTTTGTGCCGACTCCCTGGGCGCAGTAGTGGGCTGGAGGACACTGGGCTACCGTGTTCACCATGGTACAGAAGAGGTTAGTCGGGCCGGGTACCGGAGCGGGTGGCGGCACGGGAGCGGGTGGAGCGGGAACCACCGGCGGCGGCACCACTATCACGAGAGGCCGTCTGATGATAGGTGACAAGACTTGGCCCTTGTTGAAGAGGCTGGAGAAGAACAACAGCCGACCGTCGCGGGTCCGGCCCGTTGATCCAACGGTTGCCGCCAACAGCACGAGCAGCGCTACCTGCAGAGGCCGGGAAACCATCTTCTGTCAGGAGGTGGTCACTGGTCGGTGTGTTCTGGGAACGGCTTGGAAGCTGCCACTGCTGTTGCAACGACTTGCTTGGTGCTGTAGCTGATCGCTGGAGGTGGCCTGGAGTGTGGTTTGTACTGGCAAAACGTCCACTTATATAGCGCCGATTGAGTCGGATTGGGTGCCGGCTGTCACTGCGACGGCGTCGCCGTCCTTGGGCAGCGCTTACGGCCACCGGTTTCGATTTGGTGCATCGTAAGATGGGAGGGCAGAAGTATCTACGTCGATCGCTCACAGGAAAAAAGTTATTGCACTCGATGGCGACGGATTAGGGACAGGGACGCCAGCGGGGCAGATCATCATTTCTGCCATTTGCTTTGCAGCCGTTTCCTGTTCAGTGGATCGTATCTATCGTCATGTTCATCCGTGAGTACACAGTTATCTCAGAACATTTTTAGTACATTCATTCAAAAAGCTACTTCAATTTATTAATTGTTGGCATCCGTTACATTACAAAATGATCGCCATTCACCATAAACGTAATATTTGATGACTGGATATGTATAGATATATGTGTGTGTGTGTGCGTGTGTGTGTGCGTGCGTGCGTGCGTGTGCGTGTGCGTGTGCGTGTGTGTGTGTGTGTGTGTGTGTGTGTTTGTGTGTGTGTGTGTGTGTGTCTTTGTCGAGCAGGAATTGGAACACAATGGATTTTGGATGCTCGCTTTTTGCAGCCGCGTCAGTGACTCCATTTCCCATATACTGAAGCGGCTCGGTATTCGGCACAGAACAGCTGCGCGTCCCTTCATATAATGAAGTCAAACGTAACACTATGTCCTGCACATTGAAATGCGATGGATTAACATTTCCAAATTTCCCCTCCACTTTACATCTGTACTTCCACGTGGGCTACCTGAGTAGTCCCCTATGCACTTGTATTATATATATCCGTTGCTTCATCCACGCTGCAGTTTTACAATACAATGTTGTACTCCACACACAATTATCAAAGACGTTCACACTGATTTGCATAGTGAGCTGCTTTGAAGGGATAAAAAGTTGATACAGCAGGACATCCAATGAAGCTAATAACAAAGGATAGGACTGCATTTGTTTTGGTATAATTGATCAATACTCGTGACGAAGGTACCCAAATCCGTTCTCAATGCGGCATCATATATACATAAACATTTTCGAATACTGCCATTGAATATGTTCATGGTATGTCGCATGGTACATAAAATAGTTTGCATATGATGATTAAACACTGCATAAAATGATTATAGGTTTGAATAGAGGTCATCTTTACTTCACAACCGACAAGCAACAATCGGAGGTCATCCAGGTCAGCTGTAATATATTATAAGATACTCATTCTGGGTTCACTGATGTAGACCCATGGACATGGACATGAAGATATGGACATGAACCATCCATCTTGGGTGCATTGACGTATAACTATAGACATGGAAGCACTGGCCGATCCAAGGGGGACCATTAGGGTCATGGCCCCCCAGGAGCGCCTCAAAGGGTGGGGACATCATGTCTTTTGGCCCCCTGAAACCACCAGAAGTAAACTAAAGTAAAATACGGTAACTTTGAAAATAGCGCTCCGTGTGAAATAATCTTCAATTTTAAAGTTATTTTCATTATATTTTGGAAGCCCAATATGGTAGCATAGTAGATTCTGGCGGACATCGAGGGTTCTATGCTGTCTATGTTCTGTTTGCAGCAAGAGATGACAAAATCAACAGTTTCATTATTCCTTAGTCAGATAGCTTCATGAATTCAGTTTAGCTAGTAACGGGCAAGCAAACTAGTCAGCCAGGTTTCGAAAGCGAAATATGAACAGGACGTTTTGTGTGTGTGTCCAGTTAGGCCCAGGTGAGCAGCACGTTTCGTATTTTGATGTTGTGGGTCGCTAAGATGAAGAGACCGACTACGTTGGCTGATTTTCTTTCAAGAAGAATAGCAAGATGAGGTATGCAGAATATTTAGATCCTGAATAAGAGATAACTGGTGGGTTCGCAGATAAGAGATATTCGGGTGATAGGACCGGGCTGTCAAGCTTTCCCAAACAACTACCGACATGCTGCTTGTTCCCAAACAACTACATAATATAGTTTAAGTTCTTCAAACTCACTTTTGAGCCAAGAGCCTGTATATGTGCATCTGTTTCGTTTATTTTGGGAGGCACCTATTATAGGGATACTTATGTTAACCCGTCCCGTGTCGGGGGGTCTTCGACCACCCCCTCAGGTTTTTCGCGAATAGTGGACTATCGGCGCGCGGCAGTGCATCACAAAATTGGCATACGTTTTCTCACATCAATTTGGCATGCTCTTTCAAAATTTTGAAGTCAGATCATCTAGGGTCAACGAGTTAGTCCAGGTCAAGTGGGGTCACCTCCAAAAACGTTCAACCAGTCGTCACGCTTTAACGGATACAGATATTTTAGTGAAACTTTCAGCGTTTGCTTATCTTTATGAATGCAACAAAACGTACGCGTGGAATTTTTCATTTTGTTTTCGTTTTTGACTACATATGAATGTTGCATACTTGCCAATTGCAGTTCAGATAGAGGATTCTGGCTAAAGTAAGCATTTGTATTAGGGTAAGTTGACTTCTACCAACGTTTCTCGGTCTGCTCTACCCATTGGAAAAGGAAGATTAAAGAAAACATGAAAACTCAAAATTTTGAAATTAAAAAAAATTTACTTTGGGGAAGCGAAGCAAAAATATGGCCCTGGTCGATTTAGCTATCCTTTTCTCATTCCAAATAAATATTGTTTTTTCATATATCCCCAAAATGAATTCCCCAGGGCCAAAAAACATCAAGTAAGTCGTGAAAATTCGTGAAAATCTAGCCCCCTGGTCACGTCACTTTTAGGGGAAATTGTTTTGGGAGTGAATCCGGACCCTACTCGTCGAGCGCTTCCCGATGACACCTGTTTCGTCTTCGTGTAATGTTTAGTTTGACTTTTAGAAGGGGTTACTATCCGCCCCAGAGATGGGGTGTGAGGATCTGACCGAAAATACGGTTTAGGTGGAAGTGATGATATTAATGCTAAGTAGGTGGGCACTGTGCATGCACCTTTAACCAAGTATGGATAGTCTGAAAATTATGGGTCGGACACTCAAGTCGTATCTGATCGTGTGAATGAGATCGAGTGAATAGGGCTGTATAAGTAAGGTCGATAGACATTGATGATTGCGGAAATTTTGATGGATGCATTCTTTGGATTTAGAGATGTGGTGTTGGTTGAGGTGAAGTGTCTTTTTGCTGGAGTTATAACTTGACGACCTGGATGGGCCCTTGTGGCTCTTATTAAGCATATATATATATATATATATATATATATATATATATATATATATATATATATATATATAGTACATATACATATATATTTATATATGGATATATATGCGTGTGTGTGTATGGATAGATGATTGCCACACACAGCATGGTCTACGGAGTCATGATAAGGTGATTTATTAATTTGCATTTTAGTACCACACACACTGGACATGCCGCTGAGCAGCCGCACGCATGATATGCAGCTCACTGTCAGTACTGCCGAGTACAGTGTCCAGGACGCAGAAACGGCAAACGGTACGGAAGTCGTGAGAATCATGCCGCCCCAATGTGCCGAGACAGAGTACAGAGTATCTCTCATGAGCATAAGTTAAAAATCCACGACCAGCTAGCTGCGCCCAGGGTTGGCTTTGTCCTAGACGTTCGTCATCTCGAGCAGTATCCTATCGAGGGAAATATCCAGGCATTTGTTTGCAGAAATGTTAATTGAGTTGTTCGAAAATGAATCCGTGTATCACTTGAATGCCTTGCATCTGCCTCCCAGATCCTCTGACTGCGAAGTACAAAAATTAGCTATTGATGTCAGAAAGGGGGCACAGATTATCCTCCCCAACTTGGAATGCCCACAAAGTTTGTTCTCCAGATTCATGATTCTGAAGCATATATCCAACCCCGGTTGTTCCTGAATATCAGCCGGCAACCACGACACGTGGAGCACTCACGAACGTGGCGACACGTCGTCGATCTTCCGACCGGCGCACCTCGTGGCCACGTGCTATCAAATGGTGAATCACCATGATAACCTATATTAGTATATTAGTTTATTAGTATGTTAGTATCTAGTATAAGTATATAGTATAAGTATCTAGTATATATAGTATCTATATATCTAGTATCTATATATCTAGTATCTATATATCTAGTATCTATATATATAGTATCTAGTATTAGTATATTAGTACATTAGTATATTAGTATATTGGTATAACCTAAAATTGGTATATCAAATAGTGATTCACCACAATTATGTATTGCTATAGTCAATACATAATTGATCGAGAGCACAATCAACAGTGTAGGTCAATCGCGATCAAGGACACAGGATACAGCGTACGCTATTTGCGAGTCATTTTCTGACACATTATCTGCGCATGTCGAATTAAGCCCGGCACGAACCTGCTGCTGGGAAATCAGCCCGGTGCAAGCCGTAGATCTACTACTGTGAATGCTGCAGTACATCGAAGTGTTTTTCTAAATATACGCTTGTTTCTACCGTCAAGCAGTTTCCACTATTCACCGCTTTGGCTCACGGCCTGCCAGGACACTAATCATCTTTGCCTTCTAAAAGTCGGCATTGTGAGTCCAATTGTGTGTCCAATAAGCAGACAGACAGTTTAACGTCGGGTGTCTGTCTTCATGCACCGCACCTTGAGCTGATAAATGGCTGTCCGCCGGTCAAGGCCGCACAACTCCTCGCAAAAAGGCGCGTTGCGCAAGTGTGCTGGCTTGATAAGGCCGACCCAGAAACGACGCATTCCTGCGTCATTTCAACGTGGACAGACTGGCAGCGCGACGCCGCAGGATTAATGGTGGGCCTAACGTTGCGGGGAGTTTTTTTTTCAGCAACTTGCCCACGAAACACACACCGAGTCCTCCATGGAGTCGGTAAATGTCCACGGGTTGTTTCAGCACTGTGTCGCTACATTAACACGCCCAGACATTATGACGGCTTGTCAACAGCGCAAAGCTGTCATCACTCTGCGAGGTTCCTCACAACGCTGGCAACACGGAACAGCTGCGTGGTGTTCAGTCTGAGAAGTGACTCACAACGCTGGTAACACGGAACAACTGCGTGGTGTTCAGTCTGAGAAGTGACTCACAACGCTGGTAACACGGAACAACTGCGTGGTGCTCAGTCTGAGAAGTGGCTCACAACGCTGGTAACACGGAACAACTGCGTGGTGTTCAGTCTGAGAAGTGGCTCACAACGCTGGTAACACGGAACAACTGCGTGGTGCTCAGTCTGAGAAGTGGCTCACAACGCTGGTAACACGGAACAACTGCGTGGTGCTCGGTCTGAGAAGTGACTCACACCGCTGGTAACACGGAACAGCGGCCAGCTGAGCGATGTGGTTTTCCGACACCTCGCGCTCCGTGGTGTCAATAGATGTCCTGACACCGTTCTCGCTTCAAGGTGTCAAAAGATGTTCTGACACCACATCCGGTTCGTGGTGTCAAGAGATGTCCTGACACCGTTCTCGCTTCAAGGTGTCAAAAGATGTTCTGACACCACATCCGGTTCGTGGTGTCAATAGATGTCCCGACACCATACTCACCTCAAGGTGTCAAAAGATGCTCTGACACCACATCGGGTTCGTGGTGTCAATAGGTGTCCTGACACCATACTCACCTCAAGGTGTCAAAAGATGCTCTGAACACCACATCCGGTTCGTGGTGTCAATAGGTGTGCAGACGAGACACGACGTTCGCTTCCTCAGCAAGGCTGGACGCCGCCGTTTTGTTTCCACGTATGGTTCAATTCTTGGGCTGCCTTCCTGCGGCAGCGGGCCGCCGCCAGCCGGCAGCTGGCTGGGGATCATGGCAGCGGGCTGGGGATCATGGCAGCTGGCTGTGGATCATAACAGCTGGCTGGGGCTCAGATGGAGGCTTGCAGCAGGTGTACACGGGGCGATGAGCCCACTGCGTACTGCTCGGCTTCTATCCATCAGCAAATGGTGAAAACTGAACACTCCTGGTTTTCGTTGTGCATCTCACATGCTTGTAGGAAGCATGAAAGGCACTTTGACTCTCATCAATCCAGATAAACCTTTTCCGTCCCCTCAGTGACAAGAATGATGCGGGCCGTAGTCTAAAGGCCACATATCCTGATGGTCAATTTCGTATCGGATTGACGTGTGAAGTGCATTGAATGGGGCAGAAAGTAGATGCTAAACAATACTTGGTTCATTAAATAAAATAAAAAAGATTACGAAATGACCATCTTGATCGCAAGATGGTCCTTGATCGTAGTCATGTCATTCATAGTCATATAATATCATAGTAGGCAGTCGTCATGCCGCATGCCGCCCAGGTAGCTCAGTTGGTTAGAGCGCTGGCCTGCACTGGTCTCCCCTGTACTGGCAACACAGGGTTAGAGTCGCTTTGCGCGCTCGCATTTAGCCCCCGGCCGCGAGTGTCACTTGGCAGCTGGCCCGATAAGGCCGGGGACCAGCTACCGGGCGGCCGTGTCGGTGCATTGGCGGCGCGTTAAACTTTCGGTCTAAATTCTGCCGTTGAACTGGAGTTCGTGGATCGGGTGGTGGGGCCGGGGTTCACGCAACAAGCTCTGCTTAGCAATAGAACCCTGGTTCCTCAAGCCACCCCAGCAACAATTCGGATTAATTTTTTTTTTTAATCATGATCACTGATAATAGTCATGTCAGTACAGTGACTGCAGAATTCCATCATTTGTACTAACGTTCAGGCATTGGAAAAATCATTGTCGTGTGTTCAGCTATAGTTTCCTTCAGCACGGGTGAAAAAATCCTCGAATTAGCTGTGGTGTCCTAACGGGGTTAGAGCCGCGAAGATAATACGGCGTGTGCGAATAAGATAGTGGTCAAAGGTGGCAAAACTCGGGCCACAGGGCCGGACCCCCAGGCCCGACACAGGCCCAAACGGGCCCCTGTGAGCCTGCTCGTGAACTTCCCCACAGCGCTCCATGCAGACGTTGATCTTGGCCTGGGACTTAGTCGGGCTGGTGGCGGCTCGTCGACCGCAGAGGTTGGGCTCGGTTCGGGCCTGGCACCGACAATGTCGGCAGATTTCTATCGCTTGTAGTGGGTCAAGGCAGCTGGCAACTGGCAGCTGACTGGCAACGCATGGTCGGGGGCCCAATGCCGGCGGGTGGGCCGGGTGCGGCGGTCTCTCGACGGGGTCAAGTTAGCAAGAACACAATGGTCGGGAATCCAACCGGTTTCGAAGCGATATCGGAAAATAATCGCATGCGGTGCTGACTAAACTGTCTGCGCCCCGAGTTTTCGTGTCGGACGGTTCCTCTGGAGTACCATGAATCGCGTAGAGACTAAATATACAAATTGAAGTATTAAAAGGCGTGCTGGCCATTTGAGACCCATTTGAACAGGAGGGTGGGGCCTAAAGCCAAGTCACTCAGGAAGGATGGTGGAAGGCTGGACTCTGCTCTGAAAAGTTAAGTTGTCCTTAGTTATTATCGACTCCTTTCCCCACAGTTCAGTTTAAATTTTCAGCCTGCCCCAAACTGTGCTTTCCTTCAGTCTTTCCAAAACATATGCCTATAATCGCCGACTTCATGGCACTTATGTGCATACCTGTGTCATATCAATGCATATTTTATAGATTCGGGTAGCCAGACATTACCTGACTGTATTCACTATGCCCACTTCCTTCACCGACAGCAATAGACAAAAACAAATATTCAGGGCAAATGCCGCAAAAAAGCCCAATCTAATTTGCTTCATTTGCCAACAAAACCGGGCGACAGCTGACGATCAAACCAATCGATTTCCATTCATTGGCAGGCAGAAAGTGTACAAACATGGCCGACAATTTTCAGGCGGACGTGTAAACAAAAGAACAACACGTCAGACATGCATAGCATTCATCCGCCAATACTTTTGCGATAGACCGTTTGACAGTCACGCCACCAAATTTAGTACAAAACGTCGGACATGCCAAACAATTTAGAAGGACTTTTCTTCTCCATGTACGTCCAACGTTTTAGAAAAGTATCTCCTCATCGGAGGCCCGCAGCTCGGTTCTTCAACTTTGGCGCAGGGGAAGCGATCCGCCAACTCCTCTGTTCACACACTCACACACGGCCTTAAGGATATTTGCCATTCATAAACTTGTCTGAAGTAATGTTCATGATTGAAGGAGAGGGCGATGCGACGCGCCGCCACCGGCAGGACCGCTCTTCTGGTTGAGACGCTAAGACAGACGTGTCCAAATTTTCTCTACATTACTACATTGACGGGTTAATGCCTTCGGCAAGGGACAAATATAAATTGCATGCAAGCATCGATACCTTAGCAAGTGTCATTTTAACGCCGCAATATTCAGCTACCAAATATGGACATTCACACAAACCAATCGATTCGCAATACTCTTCGAAAAACAAGTCATCAACTCACACTCCCACGCCCCCCTCCCTCCCCCGCCAGCTGCAGCCACCGGAAGTGAAGTTTCATTGTAGCATTACCTGGTGAGAAAAAAAAACATCCTACGTCGATCGGGACACTTCCGCGCAGCGTATTGTACGCCGAAAGCGTCTGCTCTACTTTCCCGCGCCCCAATTGTCGCGGCTCTCCCCTGCGTACCATCCACGTAGTGGTAGCGCCGCTCCCCGTGTTATATCACAGAATCACAGATTGTTGTCGCGCTCAGACAGTTTCAGCGCACGTTCCGTCCTTGTACGGGCCCTGGCACCGCCGATCACAAAAACGACGCTGGCTTCGCCCGGTCGAGTCAATCACAAGCTGGAGTGCCGGCACAATGTCAGTGAGGCGGCGAAGGAGCGGACCAGATCGGCGAGACGGCAGAAACAGACGGCTTGGTGACTGAAGATAGTGCAGAAGATTCCCCGACGACGTCTCCGAGACCGAATACGCGTGTTGTCAGTTGGACAACTCAAGAGCTAGTGCTTATGTGACGGCCAAACGTCTCGACTGTGACTGCGAAGCAGCTGGAAAGTGGGCGGCTACTGTGAAGCAGCTGGACAGCTGGACAGTAACTGTGAAGCAGCTGTAGGAATACTCTCCAGAGATAGCCAAAGAGGAAACTGGATCTGCAGCAGAACAGTGAAGGAGAAAGGCTATGTATCTGCCTCACCAGATGAAGCAGTTGGAGCAGTTGCGCCCCATGGCTCAGAGCGCTGTTGACTTCTTCGGCTCCACGAGATGGCATCTTCCTGGCGGTATGTGGTGTCATCAACACGACCATGACATTCGATACGTCGTTGTACAGCAATTGTCGGCTATTTCGAAGACCATTCTTAACACGCGCCCTGGAGGGTCTCTGAAAATTACGCGCACTGAATGGGGGGAGGGGGGTCGATTCCGCCCCCCTAAGATCTCGGCTCCTATTAAAGCCGGATCAACGAAATTCGCAGTGTGGATGGGTACGGCAGTGGTCTCTTCTGTGCAAGTTTCATGACCTTATGTCTACATCTTCAAGGTCAAATGTGGTCAAAACCTCAACATTGTCTAGTTTTGTGTGTCTTGGTTTGTCTTTATGGACCGCTGTGCTTGCGTTTAAGCGCTCCAAAATGGGGATCAATTGTGTTTTTAACATTACTAGCGATCCAATACAGATGCTAGAACAGGCATTTGACCTTAGGTCACCTTTATATCAGACACCATTAGGTCATTACCTGTTCCAGTTACCGGAACCAGGCTCCCCGCCCGACTGCTCCGTTGGCCGGCTCGGCGCAAACGGCTACGCAAAAAAAGAAGTGAAATACATGAATTAATTATGGAAACGCTAGGCACACAATGACAAACTGTAGTTTTCAGGATGTGTGAGGAGTAGCATGCAAAGTGACACTAATTGAATGACAATCATTTGCATTTATGATGACATTCTAGTTAAGCAAATTTGGTTACATTAACCTGTCATGAACATGACCTGACTTGACTTCGGTGAACTAACGTGGCTTTGAAGCTATATAGCATAACAATGTACATGAAACAAGTCGCTAGTGTCGCCAAGCACACTTCCTCTTGCCAATATACGTGAAACGAAAATATTTTTGTGGTCTGGCAGATATCGGTGGGTAAAGTCTTGAGTTATGCACGAAAAACCAGAGGGGTGGGCGGATTTCGCCCCTACCCTCTCCAAGGTGCATGCTAAATGGTTCCTTCAATGTGTGTGAATCACAGGCGTGATGTTTTGCAGGTTGCCTTTTATCGCAGTAATCATGTTGGCGCCAAAACTAAGCATACGTTAATATTTTTCTTTTTCACTATGACATGATTATACCCAGGTAAATTTTGCAAGTTGTGCCAGTTTACTTCTGAACGTGAAGACTACGATGGTGTTGTGGTTGATCCTCCAACGAATTTAGAAATAATAAGAGCAAAGTGATCATCGCACGATGTCAAACCTGGTCCTATATTTTATTTCTTTTTAGCATCGGGGAGGGGGGCATTTCGCTCCTCCATAAGGTTAAGGAAGTGACAGTCAAAAACCGGCAGCGCGCATGGCGCGAACTTTTAAGTGCCTTTTGTTTCCTCTTTTTTGCGCCTCATGCGAAATTGTCATTCTCAGGTCGTGTAGAGTATATTGCCTAGCTGAGATCAAATATGATCGTCTCCAAGAGTGTTTCATGGTCGATCACTAATACGCATGACAAGATATTGAAACGAAACTCGCTGCGTGAGTACAATTTGGAAGTACCTACCAAACGTATATGGCAGGCTCTTGTTTGTTGTCAGGTCAGTGACCTGAGGTTACGGCCACTGCTAATCCATTTGTGGCCGATTTCACAGTCTGTGTAGCATATACATTCTGTCTCTGTCTCTGTCTCTGTATCTGTCTCTGTCTCTGTCTCTGTCTCTGTCTCTGTCTCTGTCTCTGTCTCTGTCTCTGTCTCTGTCTCTGTCTCTGTCTCTGTTCTGTCTCTGTCTCTGTCTCTGTCTCTGTCTCTGTCTCTGTCTTTGTCTGTCTCTCTCTCGCTCTCTCTCGGTCCCTCTCTCTCTCTCTCGCTCTCTCTCTCTTTCTCTTTTCAACCAGCAAGGAGGGCACTACTTGATCTCCGGTACCGCTGATAGTTTCAGTGAGCACAATGCACACCAGGCCGTGGCTTATCGTATATAACGTGCGCCGCGGGAGTGAAAACGTGCGCGAGGGTAGAAGTAGTGTCGTCCCACTGCATGGTGTTCACTTCCACTGGCACTAGCCACTTGATAGTTAAATGAGTATCTATAAGGACAGCATGTCGAGGTGGGGTGTGAGAATCTAACCAGATGGGGCAAACACGCGCACTGGATAGGAGGGGGAGCGAATTCCCGCTACCCCTCTGATTTTTTATAAATAGTTCCCAGTTTTACCGGTCGATTTACGCAATACTTGTGTACCTGCTTAGAAATGTCCGGGCACGTCGCTTGAAAGAAGCAAAAACAAATCGGCCGACAATTTTTGAGTTAGAAGCAGTCAAATTAAAAACGATTCGTAGCATCATACCACAAAAATCGGCACTGATGTGCTTCTCGTATATCGGCGAAAGGGAGGTCTTCATGGCAATACTAGCGACTTGTTTGATGTATATTGCGATGCAATATTTCCTCAAGAGCATGCTAAGCCACCGATGTGAATTAAGGTCAAGTTCATGACATGTCACTGGAACGAAACTTGTTCAACTGGAAGGTTGTCATAAACGCAAATGACAGGCATGTGATTCATGTCATTTTGCATGTGACTCCCTGCTAAACACTTTTGTTTCAAGTCCTTCGAACCTAAGCGTTTCCACACTTCATTCATGTGCTTTCTTCGTGAAGCCAATTGCGCCGGCCGCCGGTTCCTGTAACTGGACCCAGCAACTGACCCGATAAAGTGCTGATGGGTGACCTGAGGTCAAATGCTGGATCTATCATCTGCATTGGGTCATTGGTTATTTTCAAAACATCATTGATGCTTTTAAAAAATAGCCTTAATCCGAGTTCTTGTTGGGGTGGTTCTATGCACCAGGGTCATATTGCTAAGCAGAGCTTGTTGCGTGAACCCTGGCCCCACCACTCGATACATAAACTCCAGTTCAACGGCAGAATTCCTAAAGTTTGCCGTGCCGTCAATGCACCGACACAGCCACCCCGGTAGCTCGTCCCCGGCCTTATCGGGCCAGCTGCCAACTGACACTCCCTGCCGGGGAGGGTCAGTTGGCGCGCAAAGCGATTCGAACCCTGTATTGCCAGGAAAGATACTAGTGCAGGACAGCGCTGTAACCAACTGAGCCAATTTTAAGCATGTCATTTTTAAGCATTTAAAGCATTAATTTTTAAGCATTTAAAGCATTAATTTTTAAACATTTAAAGCATTAATTTTTAAGCATTCAATTTTAAGGATTTAAAAGCGGAAATTTTAAGCATTTAATCATAATCACAGCGATCCATAGCCATGTCAAGCCAAGCCACAAAAAGGAAGACAAATGTGACATATGTGACCTCACTTGATTTTGAAGATGTCGAACTAAGGTCATGCAATTAATATACACTAAGTTTCATCACCATACACATGTACCCTGAAAAATTGGATGCTATAGCTACGTCCATTGGAGAGTGGCGGGAACGGAATCCGCTACCCCTTCTCCAGTGAGCGTAATTTTCAGAGGCCCTCCAGGGCGAGTGCTAGGACGACATTTGCTTCCAAATTATGAAAATGAATGTGGGCGTCTGAAGTGGTGGCCCAACACTTCGTAAGCAAACATGTCGGACATTTTATTTTGACGCCTTGCTTGACATGGCACCATGAGCGAACAAGTCTCGCTGCTTTTGCAGGATCTCTGGCGTGGCGAAGGCAAAGCACTTGCAACAATATCGTTCTGGCGAGCAAAGCACTGCTGGTCATCGCCCTCATCATCGTCGGTAAGATTAGCATAAGATGCATGCCGGTTCCAAGCTGAGCAGTTGGCCAGATGCGAAGTTCGAGTGAAGTCAGTGGAGCTAGGCAACAGAGGTGCAAACATGACTCGGAGCTGTCACTTGCTTGATGGAAGCCGTCAAAATATGCGGCATGTGCCAGTCGCGTGAATTACTTGGCGGGAATAGGTGTACAATTCCGACTCTACCTAGAGGCCGTAATTGGGCGTACAGGCAGAATATGCTGATTCTGCCTGTCTGCGCAGTCCGCAACCAAGTTAATGCCGCCATATACTGAACGGGATGGACTCCCCCCCCCCCCCTTCGGACGGTCATTTAATTCCCCACCCTTGCATCGTCCGCGGATCGTGGAAAACGGCGCGCGGGAGCGCGCAGGATTTGAAATACCTTTCCCACACCAATTTGGCATGTTGTGTGAGATTTTAAGGTCAGGTCTTCTACGGCCAACCAGTTAGTCAAGGTCAAGTGCCTCCCAAAAAGATCAACCAGTCATCAGGTATTGAAGCAAGCTTTCAGCGTTTTGTTATATTTCAGAATGGAATTAAATGCACCAGAGGAATGTTTAATTTGTTCCATTTTTGGTTTATTAGTTTTGCATATTTGGTCATTGCGGCTAGATTGAAGATTCTGTTTAACTAAAGTATTTTTTGTAGGGTAAACGTTGACTTAAAGCAATGCTTCTCAGTCCGCTCTCCCAATTATAAAAGCAATTCAAGGCAAAAATCAATCGTTGAAAATTTAAATAACGAACAATGTTGGTTTTTGGTGTGGTCCTGATTGATTTCGCCTTTCCTTTCTGATTTCTTTCTTTTGTTGTATTCTTAAATCTCCAAAAAACGAAGTCATCCGAGCCAAACACATTACATCAGTCGTGATTCCATGGACCCACTAGTGACGTCACTTTTTGGAAGACAATTTTGGGGCGGTTTCGGGCCGCACTCGTCGAGCGTTTTCCGACGACGCTACATTTGTTTTCGTGAAGTTTAGTTTGCAGATTAGAGGGGGTATTAAATGACCCCTCCCCGAGAGACGGTATGTGAGGATCTGACCGGAATGACGCCGCTGGTTAAACTCTTTTGTATCCTCGAAGCTATGAGATGGAACTGGGCTATTTGCCACGGTCAGGTACATGACACGTGACCCTACACGTGACACGTGACACGTGACACGTGACATGGGCGTGACCCTACGGTAGATCTATGCTTCACGCTTTCGTAATTGTTGGTTTGTTTGTTGTAACTTCGTAAACTGAGAAGACATCTTGTTCGCCGGCAACGCTTGAGGCTTATTCGCCTGAGTGAGGGCGTGCTCCGCTGCACGCTCGATGCCCGGCCCGGCTCCGCCCACCTGCGCGGGAGGGGGGGTCATGTGGTGTGGTATCCTGTGCAGAGGCTGCTCCGCCCACCTGCGCGGCGTGGTCATGTGGTGTGGTATCCTGTGCAGAGGCTGCTCCGCCCACCTGCGCGGCGTGGTCATGTGGTGTGGTATCCTGTGTAGAGGCTACACTGCGGTGTGATCCGCGCGTGACAACTGGTGCGGTCCGACTGGGTGGGCACTGCTGCCCGGGAATGGATTACTGTGCATTATGGGATGTAATCTGTTCACAGACCGTGCCACCTGCAGTCACGTTTGGCAATGACGCTCCTCGGTGCATTGACGATGCCACCAGAAAGGGAAAGCTGATCACCCTGTCCCCAATTTGGGCGGCCACATATCATGAATGTTGGCTCGCTGGTGTATGGCAGGATGACACCATAATTGTACTGCCATGGCTGGGTAGTGCTGAACTTAAACTGATGCGCTAATCGTCCCGGATTCTGCTCAGAGCATTGTATAAAAAACTGACATATGGGCATCCAGTGGCGGGCATAGGATTTACGTCATTGGGGGAGGGGGCACATGACCCTATTTCTAAAAGTTTCCGGATTTCAACCAGTACTTTTCGAAGGGCCATTTTGCGATTAAAACAATTGGCGATAACTTAGCCTTTCTGTGGAAGTGCTAAGCAACCACCATCATTTCAGTCATCACATATCAGCCCCATCCACAGACGTTTTACAATGTTTCCTTACTTGTCGACTTTCCTGAGCAATGGCTCTATTTTCCGGCCGTCGAGCGCGATAATTGTGGGGACCGGCGCGAATTTTGTGTCTCTGCTTGTGCGCCCAACATGTCCTTCTGGATCCAATGCGATTTTGGAGAAATATGGCTAAATGTGTGGTGCTCCGGACTGATTTTCGGTGCTTAGACGTATTTCAGGGGTCCCTGCCAAATTCTTCGTGGCTCGGGCTTCATTTTTCGGGTCCCGTTTGGATTGCTGGGCCCCGCACGTTGTTTAGGGCCCCGGAGCGATTTTGCGGACCCGTATGTGAATTGTAAGGCCCGCTGCATTGATTTATTCCTTCGAGACGAATTTTTTGAGTCTTGGACGATAAATCTGTGGCCTCAGGACGATTTGTTTGGTCCCAGCTTGATTGTATGGACCCAGTGCGAATCTTCGGTGTTGTATTGATGTTGGACCTGGACCAGATTTGTTTTTTTGTGCCGCCCCGTGTGGATTTTTTGGGTCCCAAAACCATCTGTCGGGGACCGGTGCAATTTTTCCGAAGCCCGGCGCGATTCTTGGAGGCCTACCCCACCCCCCACCCCCACAGAGGAGGGAATTTGCCATGTTTTCCCCCTTGAGCATGCCACTGGGCTCATCTATGTTTGTCGGGAGTTTGACATGATTAAATTAACCAAGTGGAACGAAATAGACCACGTTTGAGATGCTCTGCGGCCTAAGCTGTTCGTGAAGACTGCATCTCTTCCTCCCAGTGGCGATCCCCTAGTTCACGGGATCACTAAACGTCAAAGACCAATGAAATGCAGCACATTTACAAGAACTGATTCGCATGTGTCGACGTTTCGGGTCAAACATGGGCCAAATATTAGTGAGCGTACAAAGTTTCGTGCTTTGAAACATGGGCGTAGGAACCATCAATCAGAAAACTGAAGGGTGGACGGATGCCGAGAAATACGGGATCAGACACAGCGACTCGCATGACAAAGTATGTTGTCTTTCGCCTTACGCATAATGTCAGGTTTAAGCCTTCAGAATATCGCGTTTCGTCGCCCCCACTAGGCTACTTTTTCGGGGGCGGGACCTCCCTCACGTCTCTTTGTACCAATGCCTATATATGATTGTCGAGTGCAAAACTCCTCCGGGAAAATGACAGCAAGTGATGTAGGACGTCTGCCTTTTTGTAGCCATGCCACAGGGGACAAATTTGGCCTCCATGGACCTCTCAGTTGACCGATCCCGCAACGGTATCTACGAGTATGCTATGCCCAAAAGTAGGAGATGCTGATTCACAACAGCATGCGTGTTGTATTCTGCATGATTAGGTGCTGATTCACAATGGTATATATGTTATGTTCTAAAGTATGAGGTGCTGATCCACATGTGTCACCAGGGAGTTGTATGGGCGGATGTGTTGATGCAAGGGTGTCAGAAAATTGTTCAAAATTAGGGGATTGCATAAGATAGGGGGAAAGATGGGTGGAATTCATGAATTCAGGGATATTATCGAAGCTCTCTGGAGATCTCGAGGGTTTTGTGTGATGGACAGGAGTAGGCGCATAGACGATATGGATGCCATTTAAGACCCATTCGACCATATATGACGGTAGTGATACTGCCAAGCACACCAGAGGCCAAAATTGTCACATGTAGGTCAGTGACCTTACCTCGATGCATTGGATTTGTGTATATTGCAGAGGTGGTCGATATGGATCTCATTTTCAACCATTCGCTTGTAGATTACGATTATGTCAGGTAAAAATGCATACAAGGTCACAGTTGTCACGTACGAAACAGCGACACGTCCTTAAGTTGAACTTTAAAATGTGCATTTTGGAAGGCATTCAATATGAGAGTGTTTGGGAGCGCTTTGTGAAGAGAAATCAACAAGTCCACACACGTGTCATGTAAGGCCGCACAGGTCACGTATGGTTGGTTTGTTTTCAACGATATCCCAGTGTAAGGTGCCTAGTATGACTTGGTCACGGTCTGGTCTTGTCGGTCTGCTGACGCGTGGACGACGACTTATCGCACTCGTGTCGTCATAATTCTGCAATGTTTTTTTGTAAAGATGTGGGTGTAAATTGCCGCACCCACGCACATCCCTGACCGGAAAATGAACAAAAAAGTGGCATAGTTTTACGAGTCCAACGAAATTAGCAGGCTGCGTCCCGACAGGGGATGTTAAAGCCTCTCACCTTGCTAAAGGAAGTGCGGTAGGAAAGCTTTTAGCTATTCATTGCTACTTCTGGGCAATCTTCGCGAAGTGTGCACTGCTTTTTAGGACGGAAGTGACATACGGACATATTTATCAGCCAAGCCACGCCATCGGGTTGTCAACTGTTGCCGGTCTGAGGCCAGCGCCCTGGCCGACGGCGGGGCACTCACAACGCCTGTGTGTGTGTGTGTGTGTGTGTGTGTGTGTGTGTGTGTGTGTGTGTGTGTGTGTGTGTGCGTGTGTGTGTGTGTGTGTGTGTGTGTGTGTGTGTGTGTGTGTACGTCATCTGTTGATTATTTGCATGTTGGTTGGTGTGCTTCCGTCCGACGAGCATGCTTCTACTAGCTTTAACCAGTCCCGTCTCGGGAGGGGGTTCTTCAACCGCCCCTATGATATATTTCGCGGATAGTGGACGAACAGCGCGCGGCAGCGCGCCTAAATTTTGCATACCTTTTCCGACATCAATTTGGCATGCTGTTTCAAAATTTAAAAGTCAGGTCATCTAGGGTCAACGAGTTAGTCAAGGCCAAGTGAGGTCACCTCCAAAAAAGTTAAATCAGTCGTCACGCTTTAACGGATACAGATATTTTAATTGAACTTTTAGCGTTTGCTTATCTTTATGGATGTAACAAAACGTTGGAGTAGTTTTCTTCTTCTCATTTTTGACTACATATCAATTTTGCATGTTTGCCAATTGCAGTTCAAATCCAAGATTCTGGCTAAAGTAAGCATTTTTTATTATGGAAAGTTGATATCCAACAAAGTTTCTCGGTCTGCTCTACCCATTGGAAAATTAAAATTGAAGAAAACTTGAAAACTCAAAATTTTTAAATTTCCAAAAAATCAGTTATACTTTTTGGGGGCCAAATATTTCAATGGCCCTGGTCGATTTCGCTGTTCTTTTCTCATTCCAAATAATTTTTTTATCTTCATATATCCCCAAAATGAACTTCCCAGAGCCAAAAACATAATGTAAGTCATGAAAAGTCATGAAAACCTAGCCCCCTGGTGATGTCACTCTTTGGGAAAATTGCTTTGGAGGGTAGATCCAGACCCTACTCGTCATGCGCTTTCCGATGAAACTTCTTTCGTTTCCGTGCGACGCTTGGTTTAAATTTTAATGGGGGTTACCATCCGCCCCCACCCCACCCCGAGACGGGTTATGAAGATGTGACCGGAGAGACGGCGCGGGTTGAATGCATATATATATATATATATATATATATATATATATATATATATATATATATATATGTATATATATATATATATATAATCAATTGTAAAAATAAGGCGCTCCGTGCTAGCATGGCATGCCTGACCTGGAACCGGGATTCAGCAGTCCGGTAAAGTCCAGAAAGAAAGAAAACATATAATTTCGCTGCCGAATACAACCCAGAATTAATAGCATTTTACGGAAGTTAATGGGAAATTGACAAATCTCGAATGAAGGCATGAATTGTATCACCTTGAATATAAATATGCATGCTCATCTCCATGGATACAATTGTTTATTTCTGTTCTCCACTATGTTCCGACATAGTTTCATAGGGAGGATGTTCATGGACCCGCATTGTTGCGCCTTTTTAACACCGCATGCTTTCTCATTGAGGCGTGAAATAAGGAGAAATAGTGCAAAATGGTGTAGGGAATATAAATAGTGTAGTGTAGAGAAGGGAAAACATGTAAATAGTGGGGAGTAAAGTGCAAGATTTGGGATCAGGGGAAGGACTAGCAAAATGTGTAACCTACTATGCCCAACACAATGCACCCTGTAAATGATTTATTTTTATTTTTATTCGATCAGTGTCATGCGGGTCAAAGTCCAAACAACCAGCGTCGCTGAATCGACCGTCATCACAGCTGACGCTGGAGTGCCTGCTTTGCCATCGCTGAAGTGCCCGTAGCCGCTGAAACAGCCGTGGCCCCTTGGGTGGCCGTCGCCGTCAGGACGGCTACGGTCTGAAGGACATCGTATATCTGACGCTCACCTTCAGCATTCCTTGCACCCATCGCCAGTTCTCAAGGACTCACTGAGCTCTCAGGGGCTGTGACCCCCAGGTGCCCATCCCTAAAGATCAGGAACCTCCCAGTCCAGTCCTTTCTGGCTCTCAGGGGACATATTTATCGGCCAGGAGCCCTCTTCAACTTGTACTGGCATTACCAGTCAACACAAACATGTCCCGTCTAGCTGTCAGGAGAATCCTACAGATCCGAGACAGGCCTTACGATTTCTTGCAAACATCGTCAGCTCTCTGAAATATCCATAGCTATTAGGCGGCTCTGTTCATTCTTCGCTCGGTGATCCTCCCAAGCCTCAGGAGCATCACAGTCCGGTCCGCTCTAGCTCCCGAGGGACCTCCTCGAAGGTATTTCGGACTAAACTTCTACATCGGTACAGGGGACCTCCTTAACGGTCCAGGGTCTTCTCTGTCAGGTCGTAGACCCTCTTTCAACAGCTTAGGCCTCCTCCATCAGACCAGGGGCCCTGACACAGCTTGGGCCCATTCGTCGGCACAAGGGCCCTTTCAGACGGTATGAGGCCCTCTGCGTCAACTTAGACCCACGTCGTCTCAGGAGCCCTCTCTGGCGACTCAGGGTGATTTCCGGCAAGCAGGAGGCCGCATTTCAAACACTTGGGCCCTATCCATCAAGTTAGGGGCCATTTCTTCGGCTTTCGTTCCGCCGGTTTGGATTCACTTTACATTTTCCAGAGCCACTTTCCGTTAGTCCGAGAGCCCTTGAAACTAATTAAGACTCCCTCCAGAGGCCCTTCACATTGGCCCAGTCGAGGGCCCTCAATATTTTCCTGAGAGTTCCTCAGGAAGACATTGAGAGCAGGAAGGAACTCTCAGGTTCTTCGGGTCCTCGGCTCAGCCCGGAACCCTTTCAATCAGCCCGGGCCTCTTTCCTCGATTCAGGAGCCCTTGTGGGCCCCTCAAGGCGGACCCTTGCATGGCCCCTTCCAGCCCACAAGGGGCAGCCGCCGACTTCTCGTTGTTTATACCTATTTCTACATATACCACTCCGTCCCCGACAGCCAGAAGTTCTGTAGAGGGGTAGAGGTGTTGGCAGACGTAAAATTGGGTGCTAGGCTTGGACAGTAGGTGGGCTGCGACCTCTATTTGCCTAGGCAGAAAAATGGAAAGGCCTTCCTCCTCAGTTGAGCTGCAGCACCCACCCAATGTTTATTTACATGGATTACAAGAAGCCTTGGTCCTGTGCTCCTGTTGATGGTGTTCTGTGTTGCACCAAGTGCTCCCGTTGCTGGTATTTTGTGTCGCACCAAGTGCTCTCGTTGCTGGTGTTTTGTGTCGCGCCAAGTGCTCCCGTTGCTGATGTTCTGTGTCGCACCAAGTGCTCCCGTTGCTGGTGTTCTCTGTTGCACCAAGTGCTCCCGTTGCTGGTGTTCTTTGTTGCACCAAGTGTTGCCGTTGCTGGTGTTCTTTGTTGCACCAAGTGTTGCCGTTGCTGGTGTTCTGTGTCGCACCAAACACCAACAATACTTGACACGGGCTTGTTTTCAGGAGGAAATGTGTGGCACGCATTTGTTTGCCTACATAAGGAGATCAGGTCAGTATATGTCATCAAGTCTAATTCGAGAAGAACGTAAAGCAAGGGCTGATCAACGGGTAACAGGGACATGCCCCCTCTCCCTTTCCCCCGAGGAACTGCTGGGAAGGAAGTTGTCAAAATAGGTATTTGTCCTCCCCTCTCTCCAAGCACTTGGCTTGCCCACAGGCAGCGCTGCGTGTCACTGGACAGAATGGAAACAGAATGATCAGAGTAACTGTTTTGAACGAACAGCGGTTTATAAGCATGATGGCAACACTTCATATGGAATCAACCAGATAACTCTGTAATCAATATTGTTCGCCTTGTTGCATTATAGATTGACATTTCTTCAAGACGTACATGTGCGCATTGAAGTCTAATGTAACGTCTAATGTGATGCTTTACGTGACGTTTGATTTCAATTGCTCATCGATGAAACTCTTCATGTCTAAGAACCTAGGCAATGATTATCAATTAAACAAGTAGGTGCATACGAATGTTTATGCCCATGCATTTGTGGGTTCCAGGCTCCAGAATTATCTTGCATTTCAACCCAAGGTCCACATGGACCGTATTGGGGGTGGCTATTTTTCTTCCTAATGGTGCGAATGCCCAGATACCAATCCCATGATGTGCATATAGGTCCACAAAGATGCCCAGGCACCTAGGTAGCGGAGGGTGGGGATAGTTCTGAAAACTTCAGGGGACATGATGGTTTGCCATGAACCTTTAGGATTCCATGATCACTTGAATGTCTTTACTCAACACGGACCCACTGGCGTGTGTGAAGACTGCGAGCCAGCCGAGCGGCGTTTGCGGAGAGCGCCGAAAAAAACAACCGGTCAGCTAAATTACACCTCATCAGCGCTTTTATTCAAACGGTACATGCTTTCTAATGACGACGATTATTTTTTACACGTCTGCCAAGCGCTCTCTTTATTTGATTTTCCCCTTCACTACAGGTCACGACGCCCAGCCAAAACGAGAGCATCATAGCCTCTTGTCCGGCACAAACTTAGCATTTTTTTCTTTGGGGTATACACTTTTCTAAATTAATTCATTTTTGAACATGTCAGCATCATCCTAGATACGATGCATTTTCCGCTTTGTAGATGGCCTTGCTTCCTTGTTTTTGTTTATTGGTTGGTTCACGACACACTTTATGCACATTCACGGCGAATGGTGACGCCCACACTGTTTCGCCGGTGGGCCGCGGGATTTGGAAATGTCCTGAGTGGCGCTAGAGTCGAACCCGGAACCTTTGGTATCCGTAGCCCGACACCTTAACCACTCGACCATCCCCGCCCCGCCTTGCTTCCTTGGGCCTGGATAAGCTAATAGTGGCTTGCCACACCCCCCCCACATAACCCCCAGCCCGAGCCGCCGGATCTGCTCTTGACGAATACAGTATGCTTTTCCAAGCAGTGACACGCTTTTAATGGCCTTTTAGCATCCTTTCTTCTTGGTTTGCTCAAGACAGGTGTCTTGCGAGCGGAGGCCAAGTCAGGATTTGTTTCAGCGGCGGTCACCTGTGGATGCCTTTTCCTATCTAGTCACAAATTCCTCAAATCATTTTTCGTGGGCTATAGCTGTGCGTCTGCGCCAGAAGAATCTTCCGGTCCCGCCAGGGGGACAGCTGCCCCAGTCGCCCCCACCCTTGCTTCGCTGCTGCGTATGAGTGAGTTAGTGAAGGAGTTGTATTGAGTTCGGAGGCGTGCCAAGCGGTATAGTAATTTGCGCCGTGTGTGAAGCAGTATGTTAATATCGCGCACAACGTGAATGCGCGTGCTCGCTAAGAAAGCTACTACGTTAACGTACCACGAATTATCCATACGAGTATCGGGGTGGAAAGGTGTCCAGGGTGCTGGATGAGGGGTAGAGGGGAGGAGGGGTGCAGACCCTGTCTTTCGAATTGTCCAGGCTCGCGTGACAACGGAATCAACTCCAGCGATTCTCGAACTAGTTTTGCTATGGGGCAGAGATGGCTAAGTATGGTATGTGAGGGACATGATGAGGTAGATTGGCGACGGCTTCGTATCAGTCTGTTCTGGGTGTGGGCACAACCACGTACATTTGCCGCGACGTTGTGCACAAAGATAGACGGAGATTCTGCATGGATGTGTCAGATATGGCACAGTAGTAGATATATGAGATATATCATAGTATTTGTGAGAGATACAGCAGACATACGACTGAGAGAGATACCGCAGACATAAAACTATGGGAGATACCGCAGATATACAACCAAGATAGATACAGCAGACATACAACTGTGAGAAATACTGCAATTATACAACCGGGAGAGATACAGCAGACATACAACCTGGAAAGATATGCTCTGAACACACTTGAACAAGTCTTAGCCCGATCCGACCAAAGATTTAGGATTTATAGCCTCCGACAATAGTTTGAAGTCGTACAAGAAGGGAATCTTCGGCGATAGATATTTCATCGATAGTGAAGAGTAAATGTGCATATGTAAATGTGCGAGAGTATGCATCGTTGAGAAGAAAAATCATTAAAGGAAACATATCCGTGATAAAATGTCAGTATTTCTCATGTTTCGCCTCGTGACTCAACGAACTTGCGACCACATGACCTCGTGATCTTTTACACCTAGTCCATTGAAATAGCCCAACGTGTTGCAGGACCTCCTGGTCGCTGTTCACCAGGAGCCAGCTGTGGGAGGTCACCAGTTCCAGCTCGCGCTGGCCGCCGGAACCATCCCTTGAGGCGGCTATCGACACTGCGCTATACTCGGCGCTGGCCCATCTCAACGCCGTTGGCGACTTAAATCAGAGCGGCATGGTGCCGGTGCGGTACGCCGCCCGTCGACGGACCAGAGAAGCTAAGTCGATCTTCAACCGACAGTCGGAACCACCAAAAAACGTCACAAATCAAGCACCACCACAGGTCGGTCAGAGAGAAGTCACTGTGGTCGATGGCAGCCGAGAAAGCGTGCGGCCGGATATCGCACAATACACGACTGATCAGTTCGTGGAGGGTCGCTTTCGGCGACTGCCACCTGGCGGAGCTCATTTTGAGCTGCATTTCCGCAGTCTCTCCGGAGATGGCGCGCTGGAGGTGGTCAATTTAAAAGTTCCGGAGCTGGCGGCGGGCGAGATCCGCGTGTCTGACGTCACCGTGAGACGCGTGGACGTCACCCAGCCGGTGCTGCTGGTGACGCCGTACTACCACCGGCCGGACCGCGCGCGCCACATACTCAGGCTGGTCGAGCAGCTAGTGCACCGCGACGAGCGGCTGTACATCGTCATCGTCGCCTTCAGCCAGGGCAGCCCGGCCGCCGACCCGGCCGAGGTGAAGCGCCAGCTGGACGCGCTGCAGGAGCACGTGGAGGCGCTCAACCGACGCACCAGCCGCACCAGCCGCACCAGCCGGCCGGTGGCGCGGCTGGTGCACGCCGCCGGCCCCTTCTCGCGCGGCGGCGCGCTGCTGGCGGGCGCCGGCGCCTGGCGCTCGCTCGGCGACGTGCTGCTCTTCTTCTGCGACGTGGACATGATGCTGAGCGGCGGCGCGCTGCGGCGGTGCCACGGCAGCGCCGAGCGCGGCCGGCGCGCCTACTTCCCGGTGGTGCACAGCGAGCACAACCCGCACCTGCACCGCGCCGCCTGGGGCGCGGGCGCGCGGCGCGCGCCGCCCGCCTGGGCCGACCGCGGCCACGCCGAGCAGCGCTTCTGGTCGCTGTTCGGCTACGGCATGGCGTGCGTGTTCCGGTCGGACTTCCTGCGCGTGGCCGACCGCCGGATGGCGCTGCGCGGCTGGGGCTTCGAGGACAACCTGCTGCACGACCGGCTGCAGGCGGCCGGGCTGGAGACCGTGCACGTGCCCGACCCGGCGCTCGTGCACACCTTCCACAGGCGGTCGTGTCCGTGGGGAAGGGCGGCGATGTACTGCTTGATGATGAACATGTACGGGGAGGCGTCGCTCAACACGTGGCTGGCCCTGCTGGTCTCGTCCGCCAACAGCGAGCGAGGCACTCGGGATCCTCCGTAAGTCACACACGGGCGGACCTCTGACGCGAGACTGGCGATAAGCAGGAACACTTCTTGAGCTGCATGCAGAGTTCACGAACACACAGAGTGAATTGGCTGCAGTGTGGGTTTGACTTAACACACAAGCGGACCTAGGAGCCGCAGGAGGTTACAGCCCCGGTCTGACCTCGTACAGTTCAGCGTGACGTGAAGAGTGCTGATCAGACTAGCATATAGGGTCCAGGATGGTCTTATCGCGATGGAAACCTGAATAAAGTCTGCTTAAGAGACAGTTACCAACGAGCATTTTCAGCATTTGTCAGAGGAGAGATAGGCATGTCATATTACGTGTACCTGATCGTGACAATTCTAAACAAAAATAGCATTGTTCAGATACGATACGCAATGCAAACTACCTTGTTCGATAATGTGTGGTGTTCTATTGATATATGACTATCTTGATGAATGCAGAGTTGTTTATTCTTTACAGGATAGTTATCGAGCATAATAATGACGGTTTCAGCGCAATAGCACGATGCATGAATGTATTCCGATGAATGGTCTGGACTTGACATACCGGGACAAAGCCTTCCAATTTACGACAGGTGATCCAGGGGTGCGTGGAAGTCCAGGGTTTCTCGGCAGGCCCCAATAAATGACGATGAAGAAGCATTAGACTAACAATAGCTAAGGACAAAAATCGGGAGTAAAAGTAAGTAAAAATAAGCGAGTAAGGATGGCTGGTGAGTCAGTGAGGTCCGTTGAATAACAGCCCCACTGAGCGCTGTACCTACGGCGAGCTGCTGATGCTACTTGGCAGCGTTATGTTATCCTGTCAAAGGCATTTATAGAAGGGACTTGGAACGCTTGCAATATATAATCCTTTATCTTCTCTCGACAGGCATGCAGATTTTATTCCGATTCCGGAGTGAAGGACGGAAAGAAGTAGAGATGACCTTGATTTCAAGTCGGGATTCGGGACAACATCCATGGACCTTGTTTGTTGTCTTCCTGTAACAGAGGTGTACGCAGGCTTCCTGAAACATGGCATATTCTCCGTGATCTTCAGCTTAGCTACAAATAAACCGGCTACATCGTCCAATAGCCCACCAACTCCTGCATACACACGCATCATTTTCCAATACAGTTATTATTGACATCGTCGCAGGCATGTCGAGGTGAAGAATCCGCCGGCCTGGGTACACTGGAAAGTGCTGTGATCGACAGCCATCGACTCACTATGACGTTCTTCGTGTGGTTCCTGCTTGGTTATTGGTTCTACGACACATCGACCGTTGAGTCATGTAGCGTCGCCAATCTCTCACGCCGATTGGTCGCGGGCGAAGAGTAGCGACGGGTGAGACTCGAACCCACAACCTTTCGATTGTGAGACGAGCAACTTACCCCTAGGCTACTCGTCCCCCTTCGTGAGGTTCCGGACGTGGACCATATCAGTTGCATAAGTGCGGCATTGGCTTGAGAGGAAAATCTACCGACGGGCCGCAATGACATCGCATTCTGGAATGAGTCATTCTGATGGGCTGTTAATGTCAGACGAAGTGTAACACCAGGCTGTTAATGCCAGACGGGCTGTTAACACCAGGCTGTTAATGTCAGACGAAGTGTAACACCAGGCTGTTAATGTCAGACGAAGTGTAACACCAGGCTGTTAATGTCAGACGAAGTGTAACACCAGGCTGTTAATGTCAGACGAAGTGTAACACCAGGACTACCGGAGCTCGACGACTTGTGGCGCGCGATGCAACCGACTTGCAACATACTTGGCAATGTGACCCACGCGTGTGCAAGCGTGCAAGCCAACGACAACTAGAGTACCAGCACCACACCATAAAGACATAAAGACATAAAAGGTTAGTGCAACTATGAGCCACAAGAGCCCTTCTTGGCTGCACTCTGTACACTCAACCAGTTGCCCACCAAATCGGTCAATCAGCCCTCCCTGTAATACTGAAAAGCAAGCCCTCTATTCTCATAATGGTTGTCTATGCTGTTTTTCAAGATGTTCAATGTGCTGCTACTGACAATGATTTCTGGCAGCTGGTTCCAGTGTTCTACTACCCTGTTGGTGAAGAAAGTCTGCCTTAACCTTGTTCTGCTGTGGTTAACTTTAATTTTGAATGTATGACCTCTAATTGCATTATTTCTGATAAATTCAAACATTTCCCCAAGATATCCCCTCTCCAGACCATGGACAAATTTAAAGACCTTGATGAGATCTCCAGCAGCAGTCGTGATCACCAGCATGATCAGGACTGCTGCATCAGCATGTCGCTGGACACCAGCAGCAGTCCAGCGAACACCAGCGCATCAGCACCACACCAGCACCAGCCGAGTGAACACCAGCGCACCAGCACTAGCCCAGCGAACACCAGCGCATCAGCACCACACCAGCACCAGCCGAGTGAACACCAGCGCACCAGCACTAGCCCAGCGAACACCAGCGCATCAGCACCACACCAGCACCAGCCGAGCGAACACCAGCGCACCAGCACTAACCCAGCGAACACCAGGGCATCATCACCACACCAGCACCAGCCGAGTGAACACCAGCGTCCAGCACCAGCCCAGCGAACACAGAGTATCAGCACCACACCACCATCACGACCGCAACACGCCCGGCCTGAATCACCCAGACACAGCAGCAGTAGCTGATATTTGCCAGAGCAGTAACCACAATTCGCTACAAACACACATTTGGCGCCGGCTGGCATAGAGCATTCGAAGCCATACATTAAAGCATGCACCCGTGCGCCCCCTGTCCCCTGCCCACCCTCATCTGAGTCGTATTTGACTGTTTGTTTGTTTGTTATTTGGGTTTTAGGGCGCCTCGACCATATAATGTGATCATTTAGCGCCCATAATGTTGATTTATAATGTTAGAGTCCTATTATGTTACTGAGGTGAGTATATGGACTGAAATCCTATCGTATCTGACTGTGTGTTAGGTGTTCCCGTGCTCAGTCTGAATCAGGTCTTCCCGTGATCAGTCTGAATAGCAGTTCACAGTTCGCTGTGAAACGGCGTGGCCACTAGGACCTTCTTCACAGCTGTAGTGCCAACGTTGCACAGCTCCTCTGTCGATGGCCACGCATGCCACATAGGAACAGCTAACTCCCAGGCGTTTTACACACACCAATAAAGCAAACCATTCGTTTTTTAAGTATCTTGCCGAAGAAGACACGATAACCCTGCAATGCCTCAAACGCCAATGTGTGAAGGAAGGTGTGACCTGTCATTGCCCACGGCACAACTAGCGCATATGTTCATCTCATGGCCATTATTCCCATCAAAAGAACAATCAAACAGTATTTACCTATACAGCTAATGGTTCTCATAATAGCATGATAGGAACAACTGGTCAGGAGAAAAATCCTGGTCCAGATCACGAATGCCGTCTACTTACCATTCCACAAAAAGGTCCATAGAGCATGAATAAGAAGCGAATTCTACTCTTCACCATGAGGTGAAGTAGCAATGGTATTTTTGCAACATTATCACATTTCATTATTGGTGAATTGAATTCGCACAACGACACTTGTTTAGCCTAGCCATCGGTATTCTAACGTCGAAATATGGGTCAGTTGGGAGGAATTATTCATACCACCAAGTATCAACTATAATGTGTACAAAACGACCAGGAAATACGCTGCATCGGGCTAAATATATCAACACATGTGACGCTCATTTCCCAACATACTTGTGGGAAGTAATTCGCCAAAGGTATGCTACAATTCGAAAAGCTCCACTACCACTTCCCTCACGCGCTAATGGTAGGCCTTGTCTATGAAGACACATCAGTGGTCACATGGCCAGTGTCGCCCCCTATAACAATTTGCGAGGAAAAGGTATTTGCATGGGTGGAAAAATATGTTCTTATAGGTGTGCCTGGGAATCCATAAACCGACTGAACACTCGTGAAGCTCAACAGAACATCCTGTGAAAAAGCACCACTGAATATTAATTGTTCATTGCTTCGGCTAGGGGCCATCACTCCTGATGATGGCCCCTGGACGAAACGTTGAGTAATATAGCATAATCCCTAACGCTACTTTTGATGTAAACTCAGCACCTCCTGGTATATTGAGGGTCGTACATTCCGTCTCACGCAATGACTGAATATTCATGCAATTTTATGCAAATGCCGCAATGCCAATAGTTTTGGTCTCGGTATTGGTCCTGGTCTCAGAGCCACGATATCAACGTCAGGAGTGCTCCTGGCGAGATTGATCCCTATGCAGGTAAAGCTAGCACCTCAGCACCGGTACCATATGCAGGTACCACCGGCACATCAGCACCAGTACCATATGCAGGTACCGCCGGCACATCAGCACCAGCACCATATGCAGGCACCACCGGCACAACAGCTCCAGCACCATATGCAGGCACCACCGGCACAACAGCTCCAGCACCATATGCAGGCACCACCGGCACATCAGCACCAGTACCATATGTAGGTACCGCCGGCACAACAGCACCAGTACCATATGCAGGCACCACCGGCACATCAGCACCAGTACCATATGTAGGTCCCGCCGGCACAACAGCACCAGTACCATATGCAGGCACCACCGGCACATCAGCACCAGCACCATATGCAGGCACCACCGGCACATCAGCACCAGTACCATATGCAGGCACCACCGGCACATCAGCACCAGCACCATATGCAGGCACCACCGGCACATCAGCACCAGTACCATATGCAGGCACCACCGGCACATCAGCACCAGTACCATATGTAGGTACCGCCAGCACAACAGCACCAGTACCATATGCAGGTACCACCAGTCGCAAGAGTGCAGAGCGTTCACAAGTCCAGGTATAGCGATGGCGGAGGCGGACACTGCTAGTTTGTAGTGCCAACTATACCCAGAAGCAGCTTTCGGTAGTGTCCAGATGTGTCGTCCTGTAAACGGATGACAACATGTCACAATACAAACCTGTCACAGGCTACACACAACATGGTCTGGGCTTGGGAACAGATGGCAACATGTCACAATCCAAACATGTCACATGCTACATACAGCATGGTCTGGGCTTGGGCTTGGGTATTGGCGATGAGGGTTCCGTCAGGGCCAGCACCATGGAGACAAATGGTCTGATCTATCCTTCTAGAATCGTGGTGAGTTGGCGCTGGACAAGGAGGTCTCGGCGAGGCAGAAAGGGCTTCCATGGCGTCACTTAATACAGAAATTGATCGGCGTGTGTCGTCAGCGGTGGCACCAGGAGGGATGGTATCAGCGACAAAGCCCAGACTCGAGCAAATGCCATCAGTAATGGTCGATGGCGGAAACTCAAGAGTCGAAATCCGGTGGCGAGCTTGGATCAATATCCCTTCTCGCTTTTCCCATTGTAGGAAGAGAAAACACCTTGCACACAAGTCTACCTAAACGCAGGAAACGAACGAACGAATAAATGAATGAACGAATACGCGAACAAAGGAACACATAAACAAACAAAGGAGGAACAAATAAAGGAAAAAGAACAAAAAAGGAACGAAATAAGAGGCAAACAAACAAACGAGCAAACAACGAAGCAGACACGCAACCAAACATATAACGAACCAACCAACCAAACAAACAAACAAACCAAACAAACAGCCAAACAAACAACCAAACAACCAAACAAACCAGATGCACAAAGAACAAAAGTGCCACAACGAAAATAGAACAAGAAGCGACGGGTCTCACTACTCGAAAATGGGGAAAAAAACTCAGCATGCACCTTTTAATTGACATTCCGTACAATGAATCGGAAGTTTGAAATTACGCACATTGCATTTCGGGTAGTGACGTTCGTCACACACATTCAAACAAGTGGCACTGTACGCCACATTGAAACATCGCCAGAGTATTCTTCTCTCAGGCTTCTCCGTCCGACCGATAAACCACACGAACAACGAGAACTGAAAAGATCGACCTGAACACTTCAAGGCATAGACGTAGTTCTGACTCTGCCAAACGTAAATGAAAAACTCACAGCAAAGATTGACTCTGTCATCAGAACTTCACAAGAAAGCGTGCGTGTCGCCCGGGCGAGCACCGGAACCATAAAAGTTTACTTGTCAGGCCAGACATCTGTCAACCCCAATACGGGATTGGGGCGGGGATGGCCGAGTGGTTAAGGTGTCGGGCTATGGGTACCAAAGGTCCCGGGTTCGACTCTAGCGCCACTCAGGACATTTCCCAATCCCGCGGCCCACCGGCGAAACAGTGTGGGCGGCGCCATTAGCCGTGAATGTGCATAAAGTGTGTCGTGAACCAACCAATAAACAAACAAAGCAACCCCAATGCAGGGAGTTGTTGGTCGTGTTCAGCCGGAGTGGCTGGAAAGTGTCACCTATCTGGACTTGCGTACCGAATTATTTATAATATTTGAACCGATAGTGGCCAAAATAGGTCACATACGTTGGCCAAACAACTCCCATCGTTCGCATGCGGTTCAGTGAGCAAAAGCGAGATACAAAAACAAAACAACAACAACAACAACAACGAAAACAGGACGTTTGACACACCGATGGGATATCATATTAGACGAGCCCGAAGCAGTAGCAGAATAACATCTGCCACAAATCCCCTCACCTTGGAGATGAAAAAAAAGCATGCAAAGACCACCAATAGCGCAAAATCATTGAGTGTACATTCGCGAGTTTAGACCCAAGTTAATTAAGAACTATTCGTCCTCGCGTTTAGTGAGATAAACACACATAGTGCATCGTCATAGGAAATTATATTTGTGCTAGCTTTTCATATTCACGGTAGTGCTCTTCCGGAACATTCACATGAGTTATGCACAATGGATATGTTTCAGTATGTCGTGCAATATCACTTGTTTCAATATGTGTGACCAGGGGTCGTACTGAAAATGCTATACGCGTAACTTCAACCTTCCGAATAATTGCAAGGAGTGTCAATTAAAAAGTACATGACGTACATAATCGTATCTTATACCAAGCAAACTGAACGATCTTGAATAGCTTCAGACGAACGTGAAAAGCTTCATCGCTAATAACATGGCTGCTGGATCATCAGCGAATCGAGTCAGCTGGCACAGCGGAGTGGACAGCAAATTTTCCGGCAGTGGGGTGAGTACATCAACAGCACCGACCACGACAAATGCAGCGCAGCATTTGATTTGATCGCACTTTGAGAAGTGCATTCAGCAGTATTTGATTTGAATGCAGCATTTGATTCAGACAAATGCCCAGTGCAGCCGGTTAGTGGCACTCACATGGATGTCTTTCTCGAGCGGTCTTTCGAACATCTTGAGGTACTCGTCCTTGATGTTCCCCAGGTCTATTTCAGCGCGCGACACCAGCAGTCGGATCAGGTCCTTGTCGTTGGTGCCCGGACCCTTCATGGACCGGCGCAGACGTTCCGCGAAAAACCCGGCCCGGTTCTGCGCCACGGCCACTGGGCAGCACAGTGACATCTTGTGAGCGGTGCACGAAGCTACAGTTGCCACTCATGTTGGCTCAGCTGCTCATACATGGACATGGACGCGTGATGGAATCGTCAATGCATGACCTTGCACGACTCTGGACCATGGTCCTGTCTGACGTGCTTTTGAGAGAGCGCATACTCCCTAAAGGTTGTCGTTGCCTCCAACTACAAATAATTTCAATTTTTAGCATTGAACCATATGGAGTGTATCTCCAATACGTTTGGAGTTACTGACCTCCTTCGTGTGTTTTGACCCCCAATAATTTTGAGAAATGAACACCCATGCTCGTGAGCATACCGATCGGGTCTACTAGCGAATGAATGGAGGGTCAGCAATCTTTTCCACTCCTTGTTCTTCTGCTATTCTCCCATTATTTATTTATCTGCTATGCTCATTATATTTATATATTTCTCTTCATCTTTATCTCCAATTATCTCGATCTACTCACAAATTCATGACTTGAACATCTTTGCATCCATCTTCCTGTATATCTCTCCACATCAATGCATTTCCCATAGCAAATCTTTCAACACGTCATCATCCAATAAAACCACAGCAGGACGAGGTTAAGGCAGACTTTCTTCACCAACAGGGTAGTAGAACACTGGAACCAGCTACCAGAAAACATTGTCAGTAACAGCACATTGAACATCTTTAAAAACAGCATAGACAATCATTATAAGAATAGAGGGCTTGCTTTTCAGTATTACAGGGAGGGCTGATTGACAGATTTGGTGGGCAACTGGTTCAGTGTACAAAATGCAACCAAGAAGGGCCCTTGTGGCTCATAGTTGCACTAATCTTTTTTGTCTTTATTTCTTTATGTCCAATTCTGGAGGCTAGATGCGAACTTCTGGTGTTCAGTTTGGAAGCAGAGAAGTGACTCGCACGTCCATGACGTCACTCACCGATGGCCAGCAGGGCGTCTTGGTAGTCTCCGTGTGTTTCGCTGCGCACTGCCTGCTCGAACGTCCTGTTGGGCACGGGACAGCGGTGAGTGTGTCGTTAAAGGTCACTGACTGGCACTCAGCAGAGCCTGCGGACAGGATATAAGACGGCAGATCGCGATCCACTGTAGCTGCAGACAAAGCACATGTTCTCAGAATGAAAGCTGTCGAGGATGGGGATAGCAGGATACTTTCGCAACTACAGCGCCACGTCGCAAGTCGCAATCTGTACCAGGCGACAGGGTATCGCTTTATGCACACTTCGGCGAGTCATTCCTCTCAGTAGCTTCTGCATTTAACACAGGATCCTGTGGAACCACATGCCTTCCGGTGCCCAAAACTTTATTCATGCATTGCCATTCACTGAACGGACTTTTTCATCGGACATGCAGTGGTAAGACCACGGTATGTCAGACACAGGTGGGTCCTCTGTTCGATATCTGTGAGAAACAAGCTGCCGGCAAAGAATCCAGCAGCGAATCGACTAATGGCATCCATCCTTCACGAGGACATTATGTCATGTACAATCGGCAGCGGGATCCCGGATAGGTCTCGGCTGGCATCTTGTAGGATTCAAGTTCAAAGACAAACTCGAATGCCAATCTACAGGAAAGAAGTGCATATTGCTAAACAAGAGTTGCAATACCTTAGCTGCAAGTTTCCATGTTGGAGAAAGATCAGAGCAGCACAACAGTGAATCCAAGATTCTGTTGATCTCTGCTGGAAATATTGAGGTGAGCATCGTAGCATTGGGTGGGGAAGGGAACCAAATCAAGCATTGAGGGCCGAAGTGTCTCTTTAAAGGTGTGTATAGCTTCACCCTCCTTCCCATACATTTAACTGACATCGCGAAAACTTGAAAGCTACGGAACAGCACCGAACCCGGAAGAGCTACGCAAACGCATACATTTCCCCACATGCAATACCAAAAGAAATAGGTAAGTAGTCGAGCGTCACACGTACTTTTTGGATAGCTTCTCATAGGCGTCGAAAGTCAGACGAAGCTGTTCAAAGGTCTGCGTGGCCAGGATCATGTTGAACGCCTTCTCACTGGTGCCCAATCTACCTTCTCCTGTGGAGAGCAGACACATTGTTTACCAACCACTTGATGCCCTCATTATGCCTCGTCCTGTGTCCTATCAACTTTTCCCTTTTTTTTTAGGGGTTGCCTTTGGAACTGGCCCAAGAGATCGAATCGACACCGAGCATGTGATTGACACACTGCGATGAAGGCAGCAAAAACGATTGCTGGATGGTGCGAAAACGAGAAAGTCCGTTAAACATCACACAGACGTACTTTTGCTTCTGAAATGTATGGAAGACGAGCAATATCTGCTCAACAAACATGCACGAAAAGGATGATATTCCAATCGCATTCCACAAAAAAACAGCACATGGAACGGCATAGACCAATCAACCACGCCTAAACACATCGGAAATGACACCTGGACAGTTGGGACGTTCCACAGCAGCTCGACAAGTAAAAACTCAATTTAGCACACTACCTATAATTTTATATAAATACGTGCATATGACTTCTTAATGCTCCAATTTGAGGTGCGTCAATTTCAGCTTAATCAGATCATCGGTTACAAAGTTACATTTCCCTGCATTTTGTGACATTACGACATATGGCTATGCCTGGTCATTTGTCGAAAGAAACAATTCAAGTAGTCAAAAATAATACATTTCCAAGTTGGCACTGGACTACAAACATGTCAGCTGGCTTGGATTTAATATTTTCCACCTATGACCCCGTTTCCCAGCGACATTAGGACATCTGTCCTGATCTTGACATGATGTCAATTACAATATATATGTATATATGTTTGTATGTATCAATTTGGGCGTAATCATCTCGATAATTTAACCCCATAAACCCCAGCTCACGCAGGTCAGACGTTGGGGTAGAGTAGGGGGGGGGGGGCGTGGATCTAGTAAGCCCCGCCCACAGTCCGGCGAAGGTGGACTTGCCGGTCGGCCGGGCGAGGGATATTCAACTGTGTCCTGGACGTGGTCTGCTGGATCTCCCTGCCTTGTTCAGCGCAGCTCAAGGTCAGATGACTGCGACTCACCCATCTTGTACAGCTGTTCAGCCTGGTTCTGGTTCAGCCCGACTCACCCGCCTTGTACAGCTGTTCGGCCTGGTTCTGGTTCAGCCTGACTCATCCGCCTTGTACAACTGTTCAGCCTGATTCTGGTTCAGCCTGACTCACCCGCCTTGTACAGCTGTTAAGCCTGGTTCTGGTTCAGCCCGACTCACCCGCCTTGCACAGCTGTTCAGCCTGATTCTGGTTCAGCCTGACTCACCCGCCTTGTACAGCTGTTCAGCCTGATTCTGGTTCAGCCTGACTCACCAGCCTTGTATAGCTGTTCAGCCTGGTTTTGCGCCCGTTCCACACTCGGTTTCGGCACGGCCTTACGCGGTGCCGGGTGCGCCGGGTCAGCCTTTGGCGGTTTCACGTGCAGCTCGTCCCGATCCGCCTGCAATGAGAATCGCATAGGAGTCCACCAAAAATACAGCTGATACCGCCCGGGACCACGGTAGACGAGTACTTCGACAGCTCTAGGAATCTATCAGAAGTCGAACAGAAAACCACCGTGAATTTACATAAATATGCCAGAAGCATATCACAAATACACCAAAGTAGGGAAGGGATACTGGGGATAGAAGCGGAAATGTGGGTATGCGCCCACAACCCCACGGAAATGTTGCGCCACTCAGTTCGGGAAAGGCTCGAAAGCTTGAGGAAGGCTCGGGTGCACCCCCATCCCTTCACAGGAGTTTTCAGCCTAATAGGCCATTATCGGAGGAAGAGACGTCCCTTTGAAATGAAAAGGCGTTCAGTAGGCAATTTACTATGCTTGAATGCACATCCCCGCCATCCAATCCATTACTCGGCTATTTTTTCCGCCAGATGAGCCCATACGAGGAAATGGCCCCCAAATAACATTCCTGGATCCATCCAGACCAAAAACACATCCCAATATTTGTTCTTCTCGGACATGTCATCACGTGATTAGGAATGTGCGCCTGGCTAGACTAAGCTGGCGCCGCGTATTCGCTGCGAATATTCACGCACGCCACTGTGAGAGCGGCGGCGGCAGTCCAGTCGACACGTGCTCACCTGTCGACTGTGCCGCCGCTGCCACACACGCCACTGCGTCAGTGCCAGCGGCAGTCCAGCCAGCACGTTCTCACCTGTCGACTGTGCCGCCGCTGCCACACACGCCACTGCGTCAGTGCCAGCGGCAGTCCGGCCAGCACGTGCTCACCTGTCGGCCGTGCTGTTCATGCTTAACACGCGTCCTGGAGGGCCTCCGAAAATTACGCGCACAGGAGGGGGCGGATTCCGCCCCCCTAAGATCTCGGCTCCCATTACGGTTAGAGCAACACAATTATCAGGGTTGATGGGTGCGATAGTTAATTCTATTGTGTGCAAATTTCGTGACCTTAGGTCAATATTTTCATGGTCAAATTAGGTCAGAATAACAAAATTTTCTGATTTTGCGTGGCTTGGCTTGTCATTGTTATGGATCGCTGTGTTTGTGTTTAAATGCTCCAAAATTGGCATTAATGATGTTTGGGACATTTCTAATGATGCAATAGATATGCCAGATCCACCATTTGACCTCAAGTCACCGACATGGGAGCAGTTTATCAGGTCATTACCTGCTCCAGTTACCGGAGCAGGGCTGCCCACCCGACTGCTCCGTTGGGCGGCTCGGCACAATCGGCTTCGCAAAGAAAGGAGTGAAATACATGAATAACGTATAGAAACGCTTAGGCACACAATGACAAACAGTAGACTTCCGGATGTGTAGGGAGTAACATGCAAAGTGACATCAATCGCATGACAGTCATTTCCATTTACAACACTCCAGTTGATCAAGTTTGGTTCCATTAGCCTGTCATGATGACCTCGGCGACCTAACATGACTTTTAAATTATATAGCATAACAACATGCATCAAACAAGTCGCTAGTGTTGTCAAGAACACTTCCCCTTTGCCAATATACGGGAAACGCATCAGCGCCGATTTTTGTGGTCTGACGCTGCGATAAAAAAAACTTTAACGGCCTATAACTGAAAAACTGGTTGGCCGATTTTCATTTTTCTTGCTTTAAACAATGCGCCTGTCATTTCTAAGCAGGTACGGAAACAGTGGCGCATATCGTCCTGTACAACTGGAGTTGTGTACGAAAATCGGAGGAGTGGGCGGATTTCACCCTCCACCCCTTCAGGGCCTATTAGCCTGTCACGAACTCCACCTGACTTGACCTCGGTGACCTGACATGACTTTGAAGCAAAGTAGCATAACAATATACATAAAACAAGTCGCTAGTATTGCCAAGAAAACTTCCTTTTTGCCAATATATGGGAAGCGCATCAGCGGAGATATTTGTGGTCTGGCGCTGATTGTTTTTTACTTTATCACCCCTAACTCGAAAACAAAAATTATCTGGATTTTCGTTTTTCTTACTTTAAAAAACGTGCCGTTCATTTTTAAGCAGGTACACAAACAATGGCGTATATCAGCGGGTAAAATCTGGAGTTAACTACGAAAAACCGGATGGGTGGGCGGATTTCGCCCCCACCTCCAGGGCGCCTGTTAAATCATACCCGACATTGATGGTAAGAATAGGCCTGCCACGGACAGTTAAGTGTTAAATGACTGGCCACTGTGTCCAGTGAATAACTTTATCTTACGACGCAACATGCTTCTTCAGCGAAGGAAAACTATCAAACAAAAACACATGCACAGGTACATACACATACACATACACACCCACACATACACACCCACACCCACATAATACGCACACACACAGACACACAGACACACAGACACACAGACACACAGACACACAGACACACAGACACACAGACACACGCACACGCACACACACGCGCACACACGTGCACGCACACGCACACGCACACGCACACGCACACACACGTGCACGCACACGCACACGCACACGCACACGCACACACACACACGCACACTCACACACACACGCACACGCACACACACGTGCACGCACACGCACACGCACACGCACACGCACACGCACACGCACACGCACACGCACACGCACACGCACACGCGCACGCACACGCACACGCACACACACACACGCACACACACGTGCACGCACACGCGCACGCACACGCACACGCACACGCACAGGTGTTGCTTGCACAGGGCGCTTGTGGCAAATTCAAATGAAAACTCCCCATCTGGACGGTTACTGAGGTATGCGCGTCCAGTGTAGTTAATGGCATCTGCGGTTCCATTGTCCGAGATGTGGGGAAGCTGTCCATGTGGACGGCTCCTGGGTGGGGGATACAGCACGTACGTCCAAAATAGCTAATGCTATCGGTGGCTCCATTGTGCGACATGAGGTAACCCGACCTACGAGGACATTCCTGAGTTTAAATATCAGACAGCGAGTTAAATGGATTGATTGATTGATTATTTGGGCTTAATGGCGCACCGCGAGTTAAATGGAAGGAAGCAATGCAAAATTAATATCGGGCCCATGAACGTACTATTGACAGTCACCTTCACTAGCACCATGCCAATATTAAGTGGGTTGCCCTTGTCTGCATTGAAACTAACAATATATGCAAAATGTTGCTCACTAACATGGTTGTTGAACACATACCTCGACGTATCCTGTATCATCATGTCGCTTAACGTGTAACTATAATTTCGCGCTAAATGAATCGTAGTGCGCGTTCGATGCTCCACCTTTGCCATACTGTATACCACCCTGGCGATGCCGTATCCCTCACCATACTGTATATCACCCTGGCCATGTCGTATCCATCACCACATCACCACACTGTATACCATCACCATACGATAGTTGGTATACTACCTTCACCATACAGTATGCTACACTGGCCACCTGTATACCTTTCTATAAATGTAGTCGGCGGTAAATCTCATCATTATATGAAGCTCGAAGTAATCCAAGAGGATCCCCGGTCTAACCAGGCTAGCAAAATCGCCTAGAAGCAGATATTTTCCACGGAAATTTTGGGCCAACGAACCCACCGCGGTACACCAAGTGATGAGATGATTTTGCTGCGGTAGTGTTTACTGCTACAGGCCATGACACCGCGGTGTGGTCGTCACACTTTGCTGTGGTAGCGTTTACAGCTACAGGCCATGACACCACAGTGTGGTCGTCACACTTTGTTGTGGTAGTATGTAACGCTACTGGCCATGACACCGCGGTGTGGTCGTCACACTTTGTTGTGGTAGTATGTACCGCTACAGGCCATGACACCACAGTGTGGTCGTCACACTTTGTTGTGGTAGTATGTAACGCTACTGGCCATGACACCGCGGTGTGGTCGTCACACTTTGTTGTGGTAGTATGTACCGCTACTGGTTATGACACCGCAGTGTGGCCGTCACACTTTGGCTCTACCTGGGCAGGTTGCTGGCTGACCAGCGGCCCCGCAATGCCGCGTCACCTGACCCGATCTCGCCTCGTGATGAAAGCAGCAGCGACTCAACCGGTTCTTCGACTGCCAACTCCGCAACTGCCGCTTCAACTTCAACCAGATACTACACTTAACTGGCTCACCGGCAAACACACATCAACAACTCCAGCTACACTCAGCAGACCGGCACGTCAGCTCCGCCCGCGGTCGCTGCACTCACGTTCACCAGCGACAT
>JAOTOL010000896.1:0-45000 GCA_034440575.1 Imbricaverruca yamaguchii | reverse complement strand
GTATTGTCAGGAGAGAACAGCACCCCAGGCCGTGTCAGGGGAATAGACAGACAGACAGACTTCATTGAGGTCATCCACAATTGACTCGTGGCTACTACGACATCGCTTCAAATTGATAAAACAACGCAGCACAAAAGGTAAAAAAAGAGTTGCCTTATTGAGTCGCCTTGATTTTTCGTCCCGGACATTTGTCACATTGGGGTTAAATGTCATGGCATTGACACTCATTGCGCCCGTCGAATAATTTCATAAACCTGAGGGCTAAAGGTCACGGTCACCTGCTAGGACCGTGCATGTGTTTTTCATGTTCAAGACAGTGCGACAGGGATCTAACTCGAAAACCACGCGAGCTAGCTGCCATCTCGGGACTTACTCCAGAAGCAGAATGAGACGGGCGAATGCCTGATGAAGTCCGTACATCAGCAGGAAGTTTTCCCGAGTGAGATGCCGCAGCGTTTATTGCTTTTCTAGCGTAACCAAAGACGGTGGCAATGTTGCACCCTAAGTTGCATTTGGCAAACTAGTTCCGGTAAATATTATCTATCGCTAATCCGATTGCAGACACACCAGCATTGAACAGGTGGTCACTGATGGGTGACCTATAGGCACGTGTTTTTGAGTTTGGTGGAGATATTTGTGGACGCTGTGCCTGAATACGGCGTCAAAAACAATATCCAGGACCAAATGCTGAAAAACATCCAGCGTCAAAAATATCATGCAGGTTCCTCAGATCCGTGATCTTGAATTAATTGAGATGGAAATTCATGAGCAATGTACCATGTATCTTCCGATCCACCCCCACACCGGCGCGGTGTCAAGTTGGACGTGACAGCCAGAAGAAAACTGGGGATTTACCGAATCCACGTTATTTACTTCCAAAGTGCACTTACCAAGCCCCTTCATGGCGTCACGCAAATTCATTGCATCGGCCGCGGCGTCAAAGCCAGCTGCCGCCACCAGTGTCGGCTTCAGGGTCTCCTGTCGGGTCAAAGGCAGGTCACCACCCTGCGTCAGCTCACTGCACAGCAATAGGCTGTCAAACGCAATTAGGTCACTGTGCCCAAATATATCAGTGCAGATCAGTGAGGCCAAGCCGAATAAATGAGCTCCCGACACTGCAATGGGTCCAGCCACACAAATGTGCCACGTTACGATACGGAGTCGCGCTAACGCACATGAGTGTCCAGAGCATAAGACTACCCTGCAAACCAATTTTGGTACAGATAAAAAATGAGTGGATGTAAAATTGGAAAATGTGTGGTCCATCTGTCGTGGAACGCAACACGTGCGACGCTGGCGAACTGTACCGATGCAACAAAGCAATAATGCAACAACCATTAAACGTGAACATAGTGAAAGTGCTTGCGTAAATGTTCAATCCAATCTTCGGTAATGATTGGTTATATTTGTTCAGCTAGCTAAGCTAGGTAAGAATCCTTGGCTGGAAAAATGAAATTATTGCATGTTCATGTGATTTTTTAATTATTGAAAACGATGTTTGAATTTGACGTTTATAGACGTGAGTAAAGCGCGAACATTCAATTTATCCGCAAATATATATTGTCTAATTAGGAACGATTTACTCAGTCATCTTCACTGTGCCATAGTTTATTCATAATCCGTACCTGGTGTGTAACAGGCGTGATACAGAATACAAATCAACGTTTCCTGCAATCAATTCAACACACTTTCACGTCGAAAACATATACATTTCGGCTTCATTACATATACATTACCCACGCGGAATGCACGCTACCATACGCGGCCGGAACTTGAGATCAAAGCGGGAAATTCTGCGAGATGCTATCAGCGCTAACGGCAGCGCTAACGACGTTGTTAAGATTTGGCGGTGTCATAGCGTAGAAGTTTGTTTGGGCGATTATGATCGCACCGGTAAAGGCAGGTTAGTTTAGGTCAGATTAGTTTAGGTACTGCATAATATGTAATGATATTACATATTATGTTACATTATATTCGGTTATGGTAGGCTAGGCTAGGTCAGGTACCATGCTAGGTTAGGTTAAGTTAGCTCAGGTAATGCTATTCGAATTATTTGTCATGTATCTATTCAGAAAGCACGGTGTATCGGAAAGAATTTCCGGCCTTCACCGCAAGGTCCGGTAGCATGCGGTTCAGAGCATTCCGTCTGGGGAATAAATGTAGAATAGAGTCCGAAACTATGGGTTTTAGCCATGAACGAGTGTTGAATCGATCGCAAGAAGCATGGGTGAAATATCTGGGTTCGGGATGGTGGGGTGGGGGCATGTCCCATCATTATTTTTACAGTGTCGATTTGTCCCACTCAATTTCTGTCATGTCCCCTAAGTTTCAGCTATTAAAATATATGTGCATGATCAGCGCAAAAGTATGCTTAATCGTTTATATGATGAAAATATATATGCAAGAGAATCACCAAACATACTACTAAAAGCTGATGTCGCCAAACAATTTGCTTCACAGCCTATTTGTCATCAAAAAGTATTCGAGTGGTAAATCAGCAAGTTTTAGAAATGTCTGCTTCCAGACCATTCTTGAATTACATGAGTCACGACCATCATGTGTTTTGCCCGGGTGCTAATCGTACTTTGCAAGGCACACAATTGGCATTATCATAAGACCATGTAGGGCTTAGATTGCCTTCCCCTGCGCATATATTTACATATTTTGAAAGAACGCGACTCCTTGGGTACCTTCAAGCAGAGGCGGTCCGCTCATATAAGGCACTAAGGAAGTTCCTCGCCTGAGTAGAGCTGGGAAGCATTTTTGTATGTTTTCATGTTAGTATGGTATAATTTTTTCACCTTTCCATCCGAAGCTCCTCCCTCCCAGTTTCCCCGCCTGATGGCTCGCCTTTCGCCGCCCCTGGGCGGAACCCGAGGCGGAACGAGTCGGCCAAAGCGACGCCGCGCCCTGCGTTGTAAGGACAAACGCTTCACATGTAGGTACTCGGAAGAACAAGTCATTGCACTGGTCGTTATGCCGATGTAGCCACGAATACAGCCGCATGGAATCAACTGCAATGGCAATATGAAGTCGGTGGTCCCATCTACGTGCCAACCGGACCATGCAGGGGCACGGCCGGTCACAATGTCGATATTACTGACATTCTGCGCAGCTCTCCGGCATGAAACGCGTCCCTGCCTCTTACCATGGCGGCTCCTCGGAAGTCTGCTGTCGGTCCCGTGATGAGGTGAACGGTCCGGTTATACCGCGCTCGAGGCTATTGCATCCGACGTTCCCCGTCAGCTGGAAGCCCACCGCTCTGCACCGTCTCGCTCCACTCACGGCCCACGCCCCACGCGCTGGTCCGCCGAAGTGGCTACCACTGCACTGTATGCCGGTACTGGTCTGGCGAACCGGACGGCGAGGAAACTACGTCTGTACTGAATGTGTCATAGTTGTGCCCAGGATAACTCGTCGCTGGTATTTTTCCCGGAACAGAGGGCATGTTTACTAGAATAGGCGTGTTTTAACCCTCGCCCGTGCGAGTTTTGCCAGTGGGGGATGGGAGAGGGGGCTGGTGTGACTCCATGAAATTTCTGACAGACTCGTGCTAAAGAGACGAAAGAGTAACGGGCGTGTGAGGTGGGACGAAGTTTCGCGATCGACACCTAGTTTTTCACCTTATGTGGCTCCAGTCAGTCGAGAGCGAATTTTTCTTTTTTTTAAAAATCAAGGCTTCACAATTTGATCGCAAATGATCTACATATACACTGATGTACACTTACATGCAGCAGATACACACTTCTAGATGTCATCAGGGTGTTCGTCGATGCTTCACAACGCACGCAATTTCATATATTAAAATCCATTTAAAGCATGGCTCACGGGTTAAATCAGGCGTAGGGCCTACTCGGCAAAGAGTCGGCCCCAATCGCTGGTCCCGAGCCTGAGTCGGCCCTAGGCCGACTCAGGCCTGGAAACTTCACCTAATTAAGTAAAAAATGCGCGACAAAATCGGATTCCAGACACAAAATATCCCTAGGTATCTTGGCAAGATACAAAAGCGATCCGATGTCAAGGTCAATGACCATGAATCACCTTGGAATTAAGCAAAGAACATTGTCCGGATATAGAGGTGTTCATTTTGTGGAAATGGTGGGGGTAGATCCGAAGTGGCAATACACTAGACACCATCCCCCCCCATCAAAACCTCATCAGAATTCGCTAACTATATCGTCAGATCTCAGAAGTTCTCATATTGTTTATTTGCTGATGATTATGTTCGCTTATTCAACATCATCACCGACAAGAAAATCGGCCAGCAGCAAGCAAAAACACAGCAAAGTAGCAGCATGGTGTAGCAAAAGAGCAGTACCTACATCTGAACGTGAAATTCCGAGTCATAGCATACGACCACAGAGTGACACAATGGGCTCGGATCCATTGTCGCCGTCACCCTTCTCCACCCCACACATCAACAAACACACACCGGCAAACAAAAATGTTTCATCGCCCATATGCAGGCTAAAGCACACCGGCCTTGCTGGAGCATTGCAACCCAACAGACCTGAACTGTGATGACCTGTCATTTTTCAATTTGTACAGGAGGTGTAAGCAATTTCGAATGGCAAAATTTGAACAACATTTAATGAAGCCCTCTGATGATGTGTAGTTCGTTTCATTATCAAATAATTTCACCCCATGCCTATGCCCTCAAAATGAAATCGAAGCAATTCGCCACTCAATGCTTTGCAATACAATAAGGTGTGAAATAAACCAGCATTAGGGCGCCATCGCGATGGTTTATAAATATCATAATATAGTTCCACATGGCCATTCGCATGGTAGCAATACGTGCAATGCATAAGTGTAAGTGACAATGAAATTTGAAAATAAAGGCGTGCAAACTTTAACAAATGCACTTCGCAGAATAGTTTATGGAGAGTCATATAAATTGCAACTATATTTCTTGCGAACACACTAGTGAGCATCCGAGCACGTTTGTCGCTGTCGCAAATTGAATGGAACTCATCCTCTCCCTCTTTTTCCCTCTCTCTCTATCTCTCTTTCATTCTTTCTCTTTCTTTCTTTCTTTCCTTCTTTCTTTCTCTCTCTTTCTCCCTCTTTCCATCTCTCTCCTTCTCCGTCTCTCTCTATATTTACCTTTATCCATCTCTCTCTCCGCCTTTCGCTCTCCCTCTCTCTCTCTCTATATATATATATAAGTATACATTTATATATATATACACATATATACTCATAACTTTGTCTTTTTCTGCACCTACCACCCCTTCTCGCTTTCCAGTTCTTTCCCATGTCTTTCCTCTTTCTTCTTATTTTTGCCCTTTTCCTTTGCACCTTTTGTCTTGTCCGGGTCACTCGTGTACCTACCCCATTTTGGTCTCAGGTTTTTGTGCCGTAAATTTGAGAGTAGGTCACGTGTGAGAGGATATCCTTCTGCTGGGTGTGCCATTTGTGACAATATTGGTCTTTGGACGTGCTAGCTATCTGCTGAAGACACTTCGGAGCTGAGGGGCGCGTCGACTGTGTCTGTCATACAGCCTGACGACGCTTCGTAAGCGAAGCGTATGTAGCAGAAACTGAAATTCGTTATATTGTTGTTAAGAGGATGCTCGTATTTATTCTTATCTTGGTACGAATTGTATCAATCACAAAATACACCGTTTGTAGCGCGTTGTCACGAAGTTTTCAAAGCTCTTCGACTGAATTTGAAAATTGCAAAACTGATTTAAAACTCTAAAACTAGTACCGACGTGGCTGAAATCTGAGGAACGTGACATTTTTGCATGGGGGAATATCGGAAGAAACTTAGATTTACTTCCTTAATCTAGCCTCTACCAGCGCCAGACTTAGAACCATCTAGTGTCTGGCGAGGTCCCTACTTCTGGTGGGTAATGCATCATGTACATTCGAAAGTAACGAATGGTACTTACTTGGCACCTTCTGTGGTGCCAGCGGCGAACCCCGGAACTTTTATCGGGTGGGGAGAGCTTCTTTCTGGAGGGACCTCATTTGTCCGGAGGCCGACACTCGAGTGATCTGATTTAGGCAGTGTAGATGCAAGCGTGCTGTACTGGAGACATTTCTACTAACCTTCTTTTGGTTGAGGGGCACATTGGGTTGCAAATTCTGTGCGGAGTGCCATCGGCTAGAACATTCGTTGAACAGGGGGATGTGGGGAATCTGAACGCTCGATCGTCTCGGTTCGTCGCTCGTCAGTTGATGCTCCGTCACCACGGAGGGGAGGGGCATCGGCTCCAAGTTGTCTCCTATTGGATCTGTTAATTTCTGGTCGCGACACTTCCCCAGTGCAAAACGTTATGCTTTCCCAATATTGCTAACTCTAAGCTTGATGCGTGATGCCCAGGTTGTCTCACTTGTCCCTATGTGAAGTGAGTTTTCGCGGCACCTAGGCAGCATCTATTTACATCAAATATCCATCAGATTTAAGACTAAACTGCGGTAGCTAAGGACCTGCAGCATGAACTATTTGCAATGCAAGTGATGATGGCGACACATTTCCCGGCAGGCTGTCGTACCGGGGTTCGGGCCTGCGAGTTCGTCTTCTTCCAGTTGTAATGAATCGGCGCTCGAAATACAAGCACCAGTTATTGCGTCTGTCAACTCAGCATGAAGATTGTACAAACACGCACATTCGCTACAAGTCACCACAGCACATGGGTGTCACCGGTGTGGAGGTCAGGGAAGAGGCTGCACATGGGTGTCACCATAGTGGAGGTCAGAGAGGATGCCGCACATGGGTGTCGCCATGGTAGAATTCAGGGAGGAGGCTGCACACGGGTGTCGCCATGGTGAAGGTCAGTGAGGAGGCTGCACATGGTGTCACCATGGTGAAGGTCAGGGAGGAGGCTGCACATGGGTGTGCCATGGAAGTCAAACCATGGGTGCCATGGTAGAGGTCAGGGAGGAGGCTGCACATGGGTGTCACCATGGTAGAGGTCAGGGAGGAGGCTGCACATGGGTGTCGCCATGGTAGAGGTCAGGGAGGAGGCTGCACACTGGTGTCGCCATGGTAGAGGTCAGGGAGGAGGCTGCACATGGGTGTCACTATGGTAGAGGTCAGGGAGGGGCTGCGCACGGGTGTCGCCATGGTAGAGGTCAGGGAGGAGGCTGCGCACGGGTGTTACCATGGTACAGGTCAGGGAGGAAACTGCACATGGGTGTCACCATGGTAGAGGTCAGTGAGGAGGCTGCACATGGGTGTCACCATGGTAGAGGTCAGGGAGGAGATTGCACATGGGTGTCGACATTGTGAGGGGCAGGCAGATGCGTTCCACAAACGTCATGCAATCGAATACTTCGCATTTGGCCTTGCATGGCGACAGATCTATCTAAGATCCGTTCGCCCCCCACATCTAAAATCTGTACCGACGCCCGTGTGACGTGGGCGTCGTCATGACGACCGAGTGGCGAAGGTCAGAGGTCACAACAACGCAGACTCGCGACTTCCAAGCATGTGCAGACAGCGCATCCAAACACACTACTGCAATTGCTACGCAGGTACTGCTACGCTACAATTCAACCACTAGCATCTAGCAGTTCTCGCTGCCGTGGCACCACTTCGCCGACCATGCTTGCTAGTCTCTTCACATTGACGCCGAGCAGACCTCTCTTCAGGCTGGCTGGCCTGCCATGAATTGCTGGCCCACATATTTGGACCGAGGGACCGAGTGTACATCATAGGCCTGAAGGTCAGCTTTCCCGAGCGGAGCTGCCGAGCTAAACCGTCCCGCAGTGTCCACCCATGCCATCAGTTTAAGCAGTTCTGTACACGCCGCATTCTTCCGTGTCTCGCTGATGGAGTCATCCTCCTCACTGGTTCGATCACACCACTCACACGCGTCGAGCATCGCCAGGCTGGCAACAAACACCGCCGAGCATCGCCAGGCTGGCAACAAACACCGCCGAGCATCGCCAGGCTGGCAACAAACACCGCCGACCATCACCAGGCTGGCAACAAACAACGCCGAGCATCGCCAGGCTGGCAAAAAAAAAACACCGCCGAGCATAACCAGACTGGCAACAAACACCGCCGAGCATCACCAGGCTGGCAACAAACACCGCCGAGCATCGCTAGGCTGGCAACAAACACCGCCGAGCTTCGCCAGGCTGGCAACAAACAACGCCGAGCATCGCCAGGCTGGCACCAAACACCGCCGAGCATCGCCAGCCTGACAACAAACCGCGCCGAGCCTCATCACGGTCACCGTCCCGTCACAAGCGTCACCGTGTCGTCACCATCACGTGACCTCGTCACCGAGTCATCACCATCACGTGACCTCGTCACCGAGTCGTCACCATCACGTGAACTCGTCACCGAGTCATCACCATCACGTGAACTCGTCACCGAGTCGTCACCATCACGTGACCTCGTCACCGAGTCGTCACCATCACGTGAACTCGTCACCGCGTCATCACCATCACGTGAACTCGTCACCGAGTCGTCACCATCACGTGAACTCGTCACCGCGTCATCACCATCACGTGAACTCGTCACCGCGTCGTCACCATCACGTGAACTCGTCACCGCGTCGTCACCATCACGTGAACTCGTCACCGCGTCGTCACCATCACGTGAACTCGTCACCGCGTCGTCACCATCACGTGAACTCGTCACCGAGTCGTCACCATCACGTGAACTCGTCACCGCGTCGTCACCATCACGTGAACTCGTCCAGCGAGCCGCGCAGCCGTGCCGCGCCGTTCTCGACGAAGCGCGCCGCGGCGCCGACGTCGCAGCCGTTGGGCGGCGCTCTGGGCGGCGGCGGCACGTAGGTGGCGCCACTGTTCTGGCAGCGCGAGCACGAGCGGCGCAGCGCCGGCCGCCGCGGCGGCGCGTGCCACTGCACGGCGAAGCGCAGCTCGTTGGCCATCTCCGAGCAGAGCGACTGCTGCAATCACGGCCGGCGCCAGCGGTCAGTGGCCTCGTCAGACCGGCGGGCATCTCGGGCTGACGACGCCGCCGGCGCCGCTGCGGCAGCCGGCGACAGGTCGGACCAGGATGCTGTACACGGGCACATCAGTCGCCAGACGGGGCGGCGATGGCCGAGTGGTTAAGGTGTCGGGCTATGGGTACCAAAGGTCCCGGGTTCGACTCTAGCACCACTCAGGACATTTCCCAATCCCGCGGCCCACCGGCGAAACAGTGTGGGCGGCGCCATTAGCCGTGAATGTGCATAAAGTGTGTCGTAAACCAACCAATAAACAAACAAACAAACAAGCCAGCCGCCAGGTATTCTCGCCACTCACCTCCCTCTCCTGAGCTGGTTAGTTGACAGAGCCAGATCGAGGGTCACGCACATTCGACATCCCCTGATCAGTCCAATTTGCGATACAGGATTTGTGGTTGGTATTACACGATAGCTCACACGTCGCTAGGAAGCAGGCAACCCCCGAACGGCCATGAGATGTTTTATTTAGATACTTCTTGAGTTGCTTATCGAAACTACACAAAAATTGTGCACTTGAAAAGTGATCAATCTTATCGATCGTAGCAAAAACCGAGTCAGGCCGAGTACGTATTTATACTTGACATGTGCACATTTGACCACCCATAACAGTTCCCAGTTAACCAAAAGTGTCACCATTTACAAAGCCTTTTCTGAAGCAAGGAGCTATCAAACGTAATGCAATGTACTCCCTGATAGGGCCGTGATAATGCTCACAATGTACAATGCGCACAATGCAAATATTTTGCACAAGCGCAGGACATACAATACAAACTGAACGTAGTGCAGAGGTCAGGGAGTGCAATGCCACGCGGAAATCAATTTCGAGTGATGTCGGTCAAGCTTGCAATGACCCTGTAAATTGACACATAACGAGAGCTGCATGTAAACATTTCAACAACTGAAAGTGCTGTGAATCAAACCCATGCTAATTATCCTTGTTTAATACAACGAAGAATGGCTCTTAAGTGCTCCTGGGTTTTAGACATTGCGTGAGACGGAATGTACGACCCTCAATATACCGATGTACGACCCCCAATTTCTCCTGACGATGGCCCCTGGCCGAAACGTTGAGTAATATAGCATAATCCCTAACGCTACTTTTGATGTAAACTCAGCACCTCCTGGTATATTGAGGGTCGTACATTCCGTCTCACGCATGCTAATTATCCCCGATGTCCTCACAAGAAACGCCAACATGCTATTTCTTGTATGTTCTCCAGAACTCCGATTCTTATAATTCAGATGCGGGGAGGATGCTTAATGAGTTGAGTGCACTTATTGTCAAACCGCTCTGGCAATGAATACTCGAGTAATGAAGTTCAACATTTAAATGCATGTGCCGGCATTTGGGATGTGATCCATCTCTGACGTCACCAGTCACGTGACAGATGCCAAGATGCTGTGGTGCGAGAAGAAACAGGGCTATTTATTGGTTTTTTTTCCAAGCTTATTCGTCGCCTAGTTCCTGAGATCTTAAGTTGTATTATTTAAATCCCAAACAGTCCAAAACGGAAAACTATTCGAAATGATCGACGCTCGATCCGCCATCAGCTGTATATTCGCTGCATACTGGCATCGAACATCATTGCGTACGGTTAGAAGGCGTAACGGAATAGCCAACGTTGTCTGCGATTCGGCGGTTCGACGATGGGTAGTGAGCGGAACACTACAGATGCCTGAGAGATAGGTAGTGTGCGGAACACTACAGATGTCTGAGCGATAGGTAGTGAGCGGAACACTACAGATGTCCTGAGACGATAGGTAGTGTGCGGAACACTACAGATGTCTGAGCGATAGGTAGTGTGCGGAACACTACAGATGCCTGAGAGATAGGTAGTGTGCGGAACACTACAGATGTCTGAGCGATAGGTAGTGTGCGGAACACTACAGATGTCTGAGCGATAGGTAGTGTGGAGCAAACACAGATGTCTGAGCGATAGGTAGTGTGCGGAACACTACAGATGCCTGAGAGATAGGTAGTGTGCGGAACACTACAGATGTCTGAGCGATAGGTAGTGAGGCACTACAGATGCCTGAGGATAGGTAGTGTGCGGAACACTACAGATGCCTGAGAGATAGGTAGTGTGCGGAACACTACAGATGTCTGAGCGATAGGTAGTGTGCGGAACACTACAGATGCCTGAGAGATAGGTAGTGTGCGGAACACTACAGATGTCTGAGAGATAGGTAGTGTGTGGAACACTACAGATGTCTGAGCGATAGGTAGTGTGCGGAACACTACAGATGTCTGAGCGATAGGTAGTGTGCGGAACACTACAGATGTCTGAGCGATAGGTAGTGTGTGGAACACTACAGATGTCTGAGAGATAGGTAGTGTGTGGAACACTACAGATGTCTGAGCGATAGGTAGTGTGCGGAACACTACAGATGCCTGAGAGATAGGTAGTGTGCGGAACACTACAGATGTCTGAGCGATAGGTAGTGTGCGGAACACTACAGATGTCTGAGCGATAGGTAGTGTGTGGAACACTACAGATGTCTGAGCGATAGGTAGTGTGCGGAACATTACAGATGTTTGAGCGACCAGTAGTTTGTGGAAGACTGAGTCTTATGCTGTCCAACTGGGAGTCGATTGGGAATTGCAGCTGGGTTCTCCGCTATATCAGTCTCATCTCTTTAGGCTTTCAGACACACGTCGCATCGTCATATCGTCGTCTTTGTCACACAAAACTGCTTCCATGCCACTGATTCCAAACATGGCCACGAAAACATCATCATATCATAGTCCTGTGCCGGCAAACTAGCAAGGTACCATCACCTCTCGGCACCTTCGATGGCACCTGCAATAAATGCTTTACTGCGTTCTACGCTCATGCTCATGTTCAAAGACATGTGAACTATGACACTTGTTAACCAGCCCTTGTTTTTATATTCCATATATCCACACAATTTCCGTGAATACGCTCTCGCACGAGTTCGAGGTGCTGAACTATTTGCAATGTTTTCGGTAGTTTGAGGGACATTTGATTTACGTGTGTAAGCTGGGGGACCACAGAACAACTAGGAATCAGCGTCAACCCGCATCGAATTATTGCCGACCCAACCGGGAGCATCCCAACTGGCAGGGCGGTGGCTCCGTCGCTGGGTTTGTGATGAGCACACTTCAATCGTTTGTGGATTTTCCGGCTAATTACCCGGTCTGTCTGGGCGTTCTTCTTGGAGTTCCAGCAGAACTCCAGAATAGCCACAATGATGGCCAGCGAGAGACCACATAGCAGCACCACGAACACACCACCTGGGGAAAGACAGACGGAAAAACGACGTTACGTCGCCTGCAAAAAGCACGAGACACAAACAACATACTGTGATCAAGGCGCTTTGGTGATCAGCGACTGTGATCTCACGGTTGCCTTTCGTGTGCGACCACCGAAACTTCAGAATTCGATTCGATAATCTACCCCCGCATACCAAGCCGATACACGCTCCATGCCCTACGTAGTCGATGGGCCCCTAAACTAAAATAAACTATAGACGTTCGTATAGATATAGGACGACCAGCGCATGCGAGGAAAGTGGCATTTGTAACTACATCTGCAGCATGGTGAGCAGCACCTCACTGTCAACAGCGTTGTCAGTGGGTGCCCATACAACTCAGCTGCCTGTGGAGCATGATTAGCTTCTCATCTAACTTCGATCATTTTATGGTTGGTAAGACAGCACAGATCAAAGTAATGCAGCCAGCGAATTAAAATTGACGTCTCTTGTCTTGCGACGGAAGTTCTCGGACGTTTCATATCATATTGTACTATATATGTGTTTTATATGTTGTGCATGGATGTACTTATGCATTGTGTGTGCGTTTTGTATACACTTCACACACTACCCGAACGAAAGTTCCGAACGATCGCGTAGCAAGGCAATGCTTGTCGAAGTCCTTCTGGCTCTGTGTATTTACCGTGTTCAGGAAACGCGTGAATTCAAACTTGAGATATCCGGTCAAGGCCGGGCGGGCTGTTTGGGCCATAACGTATGGCAGTTCCACGCACCATACGCTGATTCCAATTGAGCTGTTGCACACAAATCTGCTGATACGAGCACTGCATTATTAAATATATTAGATATCAACGTTTCCGTCAAGGAATTGGCAAGTTCCCACTTTACGGGCATCCAGTTATTCTGCCAATTAAGAACAACTCATTTGATTAATTAATCCATCGCTGTCTGATAAACTGGGCGCTCAGCGACCTGCCCTGTTCGATGAGCCAAAAAAAGCCAACAATAATAAGGCAAAAATATTGGATTCGGAACTAGGTGAGAACTTGAGAACTCACTCGCAGGGACGCGGAGACTTGACGTCGGGGCTTGCGCCCGACCAGGTCGCCGTAGGGCGGCTGGCCGGTGACCAGCAGCCCGGGCTCACCACTTGAGGTGTGTCTGAGAATGACTGTCTAAAATCGCTGTGCGACTGCAAGAGATTTAACCGCTGGAATACTTGAACGATAGCATGATTGGGAGAACGGTGTGTGTGCAAGTTAGAGATTTTATGTGAACGTTGTTAATAAGAGATTGATATGATGTTTCAGGCTAAGATGTGTGAAGTGTGAAGTGTGAAGGCTGGGTGCATGGATGTGTGAGATAGCCTGTTAACGTATGTATGAAGCTGTTGAACCTGTCTGTGCCAAATGAGGCTATCTGTGCTAAACAAGGCTGATGCACTAGTCCGACTATCACGCTGCACTATCGGAAACCTGGATCGTTATCGCTATTTAATCGCTAATTAAATGCGCATATTTGAGTGCTGGATTTTTGGTGTTGCCGTCAAGAAGATGTGTCTGGATTTGAGCTCTGAGATGGAGACTCAGAGCAATTAAAATTATATCCGGAGTTCTAAAAATCGCAAATGTCGAGGTCCATAGTCTATCATGTACCAATTGGAAGTTTGCCTGCGGCATGTTGCGAAAATGTTTGATAAAGCTCTGGGGGAGCAAAACTTCTCTACATTTAGGACAACATTCCAGTTGACCAAGTTTGGTCCCATTAACCCGTCATGAACATGACCTGACTTAACCTCTGTGACATAACATGACCTTGAAACTATATAGCGTAACAATATACATCAAACAAGTCGCCAATGTTGCCAAGAGCACCATTTTGCCAATGTACGGGAAGTGCATCAGCGCCGATTTATGTGGTATGGCGTTAAGAAATATTTCAACTTCAATGGCCCAGAACTTGAAAAAGTATTTTCGTTTTTCGTGTTTTAACGACGCGCTGGTCATTTCTAAGCAGGTACGCAAACAATGGCGTATATCGACCGGTAAAATCTGGAGCTATGTACGAAAAACCGAGGGGTGGGCCGATTTCGCCCCCCCCCCCCTCCAGGATGCGTGTTAACACTCGCACGTCCGGCGGTCCGCGCCAGCTTCGCATCTTCAGGAGGGGGGAGCAGATGTCTGCCCCGTAAGATCTCTAGAACTATACTAGCTAGCGACAAACGGAAAACTGGTGACAGGCTCTATCGAAAGTGTTCTGGTCATTTTTTCGCTCAGGTCAATATTCAGGTCACTGGGCCATCATAGGTAAAATTCGACCAGATCGGGTGGGACTCTCAAATATTGACACATATCTCAGGACCGGTAACAGATAGAAACAAACGGCGAACGCTATTCGACAGTCCTTGAAATGTGCTATCGATAGTAGGCGATGTGATTTAAGGCCAGGTCAACCGAAACTATGACCTCAGTTCAAGGTCATGAAGTAGCCTAGTGAGGGCATGTAATGTATCAATCGACACGTCTTGGCGATAAAAGCACAATGACGGTAATTTCAGCCTTCTAGCTCAATTGAGTGCGATATAATGCGCAGAAATACCTAGTGATCTCAGGTGACCTCAGATGACCTTGGTGAGGTCACTGAGCAAAAATGTCAGCGGTAACATTGAGCATAGCTTCCAACTACATGCCACAACCGTTGTGAGATCATTCCGAGATGTGTAACCAGGAAACATTTGTATATTTTACCATAGCCGTATAATGGGGAAGCCATGGCCGCGACCTGGCCTAAGGTCAACGCCACGAAAAACAATCCGATATACATATCATGGTCCCAGATGAGATCATGACGTGTTATAAGTTTGAAATAAATCGTCCAATTATTGTGGAAGTTATGCCACCTAGAACTCCGAGTGTAGTTTCGTCACTTCGCCTGACCTGGTGACCTGACCTGAGATGACCCAGGATTAAAAATGGATCAGGGCATGCAGAAAAGACTACTGAGCAGTCTTGCGAGATTTGGCCTTGCTACACCGATTAGTATGGCGGCAAATTAGGAAAACCCGCAGGGGAGCAGATATCTGCCCCCAGGACGTGCGCGGATTGTGTTCGTAATCTGTGTTGAACCAAAGATGCTCGCGGCGGCCTAACCTTTAGCAGGACGAATTTCAACAGAGAATCATAGTTCAATGCCGAATTTCAGTGCATAATATCCTCACTCAGAGCCAGATCTGTGCTTTCAATTTTGAGCTTTTCCAACTTTCACCGGTGTGTGTAGCGGTAATTGGCGCAGCGGAGATCACGGTGTGGCGGGCACTGACCGCACAGGACACCAGTCTGGGCACGTGCAACATCTCACCTATGTTCGCTATTCCCAGCGGGCTGGCCTTCGAGTCCTTCTTCTTCTCGTCTCGACTGCACACGTCGCCGGTGTCCTTCCACCACTTGTTGTACAGCATCTGAATCACACCCTTCTCCTGCAAGTCCAGGATGGCCAACGAGATTTTGTCGCGCCAGGGTGAGCCTGCAAGCGAGGAGCAGCGTCAAGGGTTCGGTCTGTCGCGGTACTACAGCACCGGTACGTCAGCGCATTGCAAGACAGCAGAGGTGGAAAGAGGAAGAGCAGGTGACTGACGAGAACATGGAGTAGTGAAGATAGAAACGGGTAACATGGAGTGAATAGGGAGAACACTGAACAAAGCGGAACAAACTTGGAATAATTGCACGGAATATAACGGGAGTGATGTTCACGCAGCTATGCATAGAGCCAACGATTGCATAGCGTCGCAGGGGAGCTTGGGACAGTTATGGCAACACGACTGACGGGATTCTCTATTGCGACGGAAACATGGGGGACGGAAGGTCTCCGTAACATTCCCCATCGCGAAACAGTGTGGGCGGCGCCATTAGCCGTAAATGTGCATAAAGTGTGTCGTGAACCACCCAATAAACAAACAAACAAACATTCCCCATCACGGAAGTCGATGTCCGGGGGCGTAACCCGGTGATGGGCGGCGTTCTGCTTCGCCATGGGAGGTCCTGGGCCACACCGGTGGGAGTGGGCCGCGACCATGTCTGGTCTTCCACCGTCAAGACTGTGGCACCCGGCAAGATCTTGACGTCACTGGCCGGTGGTACGGCAAGAGGGCATCCGGCGTACCGTATCGTTGAGAAGGAGAAGCCGATCGCACAGATTGAGAGCAGATGCCACTGTTGAACTACTAAATGGTCGATGTAGTAGTGGGACGTGCCGCCATCGCCGATGCTCCTGCTGCCTCCGCGGCGAACGACGTACCGCTGAACAGCTGGACGCGACACGAAGCGACACGGTGTGGTGCCTCGTGATCCGACCCGACCCGGTCCTACTTGACCTTGCCTGAGCTGGCCCACTCGAACCATTCCAGTGCCCCAATCGCTACGTCGATCATCACAGGTAAACGTCGATAGATTCTGTCCTAATCCCTAACAAATGGTTCCGGAATGCCATAGTGGCCCGCCATGTTGTCGGGCCATAACGTCTCGGTCGCCCCGTCCCTGCCACCATGCGACCTGTCTTCGGAATCTGCAGGCTATTTAGACAAAAATGCCGTACCAGCCAGCCGGTGCATCTGGTCCATTAAGTTCAGACTCATCCTATTTCCCAGCGCTGGTCACTGTGCATCACAATGCCTGAGCAGCCGTGACCATCCTCAGCACTATCCTCTATGTCTCATCCCATCTGGACTGGTCACCTTTTCAGTGCCGGCAGCTTGACCTGAACTCACCAACAGGTGTGGCGATGCCGTAGCCCTTGCTGTCCAGCAGTCCTCCGACCTGCGTGAGGTTGCAGTTGCGCTGCACGATGTAGTCGAGCATGGTGCTCTCCATGAGGAAGGCGTAGTTGCCGCCCAGCACGCGCTGTACGCCCTCCTCGTAGTTGCTGACAAACACCGAAGGCTTCCGGCTTTCCATGAACTTCCACATCTGCTGGTACGTATCGATTTTGGAGTCCTGTGGCAGGGTGGGCGAGTCAGACTCCGAGCGCCTGCTGGCTGTATCAGTTAGTCATTCAGTGCTAGTTATGGAGTCATTCGGCAGCTGAAACCTGGTGAAGTCTGTCTGTGTATGCCTCTGTCTGTCGAAGGTCAAGTGAGGTCACTTCCAAAAAAGTTCAGCCAGTCGTGACGCTTTAACAGATACAGATATTTTAAGGAAACTTTCAGCGTTTGTTTATCTTTGGAGATGTAACAAAACGTACAAGAATATTTTTTTTCAGTTTTTGACTACTTAATGATTTTGCATATTTGCCTATTAGAGTTACAGTCGAAGATTTTGGCTAAAGTAAGCATTTTTTATTAGAGTAAGTTGACTTTCAACAACGTTTCTCGGTCTGCTCTACCCAACAAAACAGGAAAATGTAAAAGAAAACTTAAAACTCCAAATTTTGAGATCTAACAAAAAATTGTATTTTTGTGGGTCAAAAATTTGTGATGGCCCTGGTCGATTTCGCTATCCTTTTCTGATACCGAATATATTTTCTCAAATATCCCCCAAAATGAACTCCCCAGAGCCAAAAACATAATGTAAGTCGTGAGAAGTCGTAAAAATATAACCCCCTAGTGACGTCACTTTTAGGGGAAATTGTTTTCAGGGGTCATTCCGAGCCCTACTCGACGAGCGCTTTCTGATGACACCTCTTTCATTTTCGTGCGACGCTTAGTTTGTATTTTAGATGGGGCTACTCTCCCCTCCCCCCCTCCGAGACGGGGTGTGATGATCTGACCGGAGAGATGGCGCGGGTAAAAGCAATGGATAATGGTCTCGGACGTGGAGAGTGGAGAGAGCGCGACCATGACAGAAAGGCGACGGCCCTCAAAGCTAATGCATTGATGGAGACCCTGACGCAGGTTCTTGGTATCCTGAATGACACATTTACAACGTGATGTGAGTGATGGATGAATTAGCGTGATTGGGTTATATGAGAGAACATAAAACCTAGGACGTTATCTTGCAGCATAGGAATTAGGTATCTACATACCTAGCATCACGGATTTTAGAGTTTGGGGAGGCCAAATCTACAGACAGAACCAAGCCATCTTCTACCAAGAAGCATGCGAACAGCGTTCATAACGTCATACCCGTCCAACTTTATGGCAAGATTCATAGTTATACCACCGTATCTTCTGGGGTATCGAATAGTTCAGTATGACCAAGCCAGGCTGAGCTGGGTCGGACCAAGCGCGTGCGGCAAAGACATCGATTTTGTTGTCCTTGCCGAAATGTTTTCAAACCCTGACGATCCGTAAAATGTGACGAGCCAACCTCAAGCATCAGCAGAGCCAGCCGGCTGCAATTTCAAACACACGCTGCACTGGCGCTTGGCAATTGATTTTGACGTGAACGCTGATGGAAGGATGAGCATTGTTCTGACCGCAAGAAGCCATTCAGTGTTCCTTTATCGTTACGTTTCTCCTCATCCATTGCTAGTAAGGATAGCTACAATTGAAACTTATCCGAAATTTGACACAAACGTGGCATTTGCAACCGCAGCATATTGATATAATAATCGATATTAAATGACATTAGATGGACATAGAAATTCGAAGTAAACTTGTACTGTGCCCTGATCACTGAAGCCTAGCATGTGCATTTTCAAAATGTGTAAAACAATATTATCACTTTTGCCTGCTAGTTCCTCGGCAAGTCGTACAAATTATGTCATGGCATTTTCGGGTATCGGAACCATCGTACTCAAATTCACTAATGCTTTTGTATACAGCTGGGGGATGTTTCCAGAAAACTACCTTAGTTCGTCAATCAGGTCAAAAGAAGTAAAAAATGTAACTGGTCACATAGGACCTATGAAGGATCACAGACACATTTTGACCAGCTGATGTAGTTTAAGACCAAAAGGAGAATATTGTTCAGGAAATGATTGGTTATAGGCTGAGGACCTTAGAAAATTGCACATGGATGTTATTCACTTAGGCTAAATGGATCCAACAGCATAATGTCGAAGAGAACGCCTTCCGAAAAATTGTCAGGTGTAGATTTGTTCAACCTGATGAGATGTGCTGGCAGTATCTTACTTGCCAGTTTTGTTTAAATATTCCCTAATTACACAAGCTTAAATCTTGCCCAATAAGTCAAGTGACCTAGGTCACCGACAGATCACTAAAAGTGGCCACGCGAGGCGACGGTGAAATAGAAGGATGTGGAGGATTTCAGAGCGTTGCAGCTATTCATTTCTTGTTGTATATCGCCAATTAACGTTATGAGGTTCTCAAGGTACTCCTCGCATCCAGAGCGAGGTCACTGGGGCACATCACAACAACGTGCCCTTCTGGCTAAACACCAGAATTTCCCCAGTTTGTAACATCCCTGCTATATATGGCCATGAGTTGGACTTCAACTCCAAAATTTTCACAAAACACATCTTCGACTAGAAAGAACTTATCGAGATCACTTAAGCCGGCTGAGATAAACCGAGATCAATACACCTGGTGATCTAGATGTCGCCAGTTGCCGGCCAAACTATGGAAAAATAATTGCATATAGCTCACTCTTTCTTTTCATAATCACACCACAAATTGGGCAAAATTTCCATTCTTTAAATTTCCCACCTCCATTGGGAGGTGGGGTTGTTTGTGATAGCACGATCAATTCACTTGACCGACATAGATTATGCTTCTGCTGCAAAATGATGAATGAAATTTGAAGTTCAGGAGGCCTATCAGGAGGTCTGGGGTGTTTATCAGCGCTGCTATGCTGGCGAGTGGAATCTTATCCAGTTCTGTGGCGAAAATGCAGCCCCTGCTGGTGTTGAGTGTGCGGTGAAGCGTGAGCGAACGACGCCGATTGTAGGATGTGCCTGTGGCCAGTAGTGTTCGTGTATCGGCGCTGTTGTGTGTGTGTCGCGATCCAGTCAGTGGTGTGCCGAGCGACGGTGAAGTGTGGTGTGGTCGGAATGTGACGTGGTGTTTGTGTCAGATTGAAGGGAGTCTCTCGTGTTATGGTGTGCTGTGGTTCGGCGTAGGTGTCTACTAGATAGGCACCTTGTGCAGAGTGGGCGTTGGGCTCCGCTATGGCCATCGTAGTGTGATGTGATGACATTGCCGAGGAACTAGCAGGTAAGACTGATCATGGCGTTGTATCAGTGTCTGTCCCCTGCATCCCTGTCCGCTTTCTGTATCTGTCTCTGTCCTATGTCCTCTGTCCTCTGCCATATGTCATCTGTCCTCTGTCATATATCACCTGTCGCCTGTCATCTGCCATCTGTCCTCTGTCATCATCTGTCCTCTGTCATATATCACCTGTCGCCTGTCATCTGCCATCTGTCACCGGCAAGGTAGCCCGACCCACCGGCAGGGTGGGTCTGTAACCTTACTGAAGAAGGCCCCGGTTAGATGCACCCTTGGGTCGAGCCTTCGTCCTTTAGTCCCGGCCCCGGCCGCAATGGCCGAATCAGTGGGGTCCTCCGGGATTAAAGGTTAGCTGGTATACAGAGAAGTTTGGATGTGGTTTGGGTGGATTTCCTTCTCGAGTTACGTTACAAGAGGGCACGTCGAGAGTGTCTGGAACTTTTGTTGTTTGCTGTCTGTTTGCTTCACTTATTTCTTGTCTTGTTTGTTTATTGGTTGGTTCACGACACACTTTATGCACATTCACGGCTAATGGCGCCGTCCACACTGTTTCGCCGGTGGACCGCGGGATTGGGAAATGTCCTGAGTGGCGCTAGAGTCGAACCCGGGACCTTTGGTACCCATAGGCCGACACCTTAACCACTCGGCCATCCCGCCCCTATTTCTTGTCTTGTTGCTTCTTGGGCTTCTTCGTCTTTTTCACACTTCCTGATGTCGCTCTTGAGCATGAGAGCGCGCGACCTAGCTACCTAAGGACCTACGAGCCTAGCTACTTGAGAACCTCGTGCATTGGGAGCGATTTATTAGGAACAGTTATGTACTCACTGCGGAAGAAAATCAAATCCACTGTGGGGTGGGGTGGGGGAGGGGGCCAAACCGAAGACTGAGGAGCAAATGCCCCGCAGCTAGCATGTTCAGATAGGTCCTACCCCCTCCATTCTACAAATTCAGTTTCAGTACACTGCATACGTCTGTGTGTGTCTGTCTGTGTCTGTCTGTTTGTCCGCCCGTCCATCTGTCAGTCTGCCTGTTTGTCCGTCCGTCCATCTGTCTGTCTGCCTATCGGTGTCTATCAGTGTCTGTCCCCTGCATCACTGTCCGATGTCTGTGTCTGTCTGTCTCTTTCCTCTGTCCTCTGTCACCTGCCATTTGTCATCTGGCATCTGTCATTTGTCATAGTCATCTGCTATCTGTCATCTGCCATCTATCATTTGTCCTCTGCCCCTGTCTTTGTCTCTCTCTCTCTCTCTCTCTCTCTCTCTCTCTCTCTCTCTCTCTCTCTCTCTCTCTCTCTCTCTCTCTCTCTCTCTCTCTCTCTCTCTCTCTCTCTCCCCCCCCTCCCCCCCCCTCTCTCTCTCTCTCTCTCTCTCTCTCTCTCTCTCTCTCTCTCTCTCTCTCTCTCTTTGTCCCTGTCTTTATCTCTGTCTTTGTCTCTGTCTTTGTCCCTGTCTTTGTCTCTCTCTCTCTCTCTTTGTCCCTGTCTTTGTCTCTGTCTTTGTCTCTGTCTTTGTCCCTGTCTTTGTCCCTGTCTTTGTCTCTGTCTTTGTCTCTGTCTTTGTCTCTGTCTTTGTCTCTGTCTTTGTCTATGTCTTTGTCTCTGTTTTTGTCTCTGCCTTTGTCTCTGTCTTTGTCTATGTCTTTGTCTGTGTCTTTGTATGTGTCTTTGTCTGTGTCTTTGTCTGTGTCTTTGTCTCTGACTTTGTCTCTGTCGTTGTCTCTGTCTTTGTCTCCGTCTTTGTCTCTGTCTTTTTCTCTGTCTTGTCTCTGTCTTTGCCTCCGTATTTGTCTCTGCCTTTGCCTCTGTCCTTGTCTCTGTCTTTGTCCCTGTCTTTGTCTCTGTCTTTGTCTCTGTATTTGTCTCTGTCTTTGTCTCTGTCTTTGTCTCTGTCGTTGTCTCTGTCTTTGTCTCCGTCTTTGTCTCTGTCTTTTTCTCTGTCTTGTCTCTGTCTTTGCCTCCGTATTTGTATCTGCCTTTGCCTCTGTCCTTGTCTCTGTCTTTGTCCCTGTCTTTGTCTCTGTCTTTGTCCCTGTCTTTGTCTCTGTTCCTGTCTTTGTCCCTGTCTTTGTCTCTGTTCCTGTCTTTGCTTTTGTCTTTGTCTGTAGCTCCTCTGCCTCTCCTACGGATGTGAAGCCGTACTCAATGGGGCTGCAGACTTACCCGGAAGAACGTCATCGACGATCCTCCCTCAAGAGTGCCGTACTCGATGTCGTTCTGTTTCGCCAGGTCGGCCGCGCTCTCTGGAGGCAGGGCAATGGTTGAGCACGTGCAGATGCCGAAAAAAATGTTCCTTGCCCATGATCATACCGATAGATAGTATATATAATCGAAGCCACAGCACCACAAAAGATGTTGCGCAGGGGTCTTGCCTTTTTGCCCAATTATTGAAGTAAGTTACAGAAGGTCACATAATCAGTGGTGAAACGCTTTGTGCCCAGGATGTTCCTTACAATTCGGAGACGGATGCCCCACGTCGGTTCGGAATATGTCATTCCTCTCAGCTACACATGACTCTTGGCTGTGATGTTCTTTTTTTCAACGAAAATCTAAAACCAAAACAATTGATGATTAGATCTCATGTGTGCGTTCATACTCATAAGTACTATTGCACATGCGAACACAATACACTCACAAACTTCACCATCGAAGCATTCATATATCTGTAATATGATTGGCCTGGCAGCTAAACGAATTTAGCGATGTTATTTTCGCTTCATTTCCAGTCAATGATTATTCAGTACAAAATAAGCAAAATCATAGGTGCGTGTTTGTACGTGGTTGGAAGGGAATAAGTAAGACCCGCAGGAGAACTGGCGTCAATAATAAGTGTGTCTACATTAGCAGAGTGCTATAGATCAGTATAATTCACCCATATCAATTTAATCCCTCTCAGCGTGGTCCCTGAAGTCGTACCACTCTTAGCGTTTTAATATTCACATATCTCAAGCTATACCGGTAAGCCATGCAGCGCAATTAACTGTTTACCAAATATCCGCAAAGGAAAACACACGATAGGCCAACAACGAGGGCATGGCTCCCGAAATTCTCCGTGATGTTGATGCACACATGCACTCACTCCTAGGTAGTAGATATCGATGCCGGCTAGTGAAAACACTTATGTCTCCTCAGCAAAAACGCACTTCCGATAGAAACCTAACCGGTTCAACGCACGCTGTAACCGCCGTTTGGGTAACCATGTGCTAACTATTTCATGACCACCATGGAGAAGCAATGACCACGCACAGAAGCCCATCGTGCCCGCGACAGGAGATGCGACCTAATGTGTGCGCAGAACCCCTAGCCGCTAGGCTACCCGGCTGACATAACTCTTACAAACTCGAACTATGTTATTGATATACCATGCTATACTACTGTTCGTTCGTTATTGGTTTTACCACACATCGACCGTTGAGTAATGTAGCGTCACCAACCTTTCACGCCGATTGGTCGCGGGCGAAGAGTAGCGACAGGTGAGACTCGAACCCACAACTTTTCGATTGCGCGACGAGTAACTTACCCCTAGACTACTCGTCCACGTATACTTCTGTTATTTATGTCAGCCACGTAGGAAATGTTATTTGGAGCAGCACAGTTAGCTGGGTGTCACACATCCGCAAATAAATATACACCATACGCTAACGGCGAGAACAGAAGCTAATCGATGGCTATCTAAGTAGGTACGGAGACCAACGTACGGCTGTCTAAGTAGGTAATGATACCAACTTAACACGCGCGCGTCCGGGGGGGCAGATATCTGCCCCATCAGGTTTGTCTTCATTTTCCGCCAAACTAATCAGGTTAGCAAGACTAAACATCGCATAGATGTTCACTGGTCTTTTCCGCATATCCTCATACATTTTTAACCCTGGGTCATCTCAGGTCAGGTTACCAGGTCAGGCGAAGTGACCCAACTACACTCGGAGGTCTAGGTGGCATAACTTCCACAATAATTGGGCGATTGATTTAAAGCCTATAACACGTCATGATCTCATCAGGGACCATAAAGTGCATATCGTTTTTTCCGTAGCATTGACCTTAGGTCAGGTCGCGACCATGGCCTCCCCATTATAGGGCTATGGTAAAATATACAAATGATTCCTGGTTACATATTGGCGCTCGGAATGATCTCACAACGGTTGTGGCATGTAGATGGAGGCTATGCTCAATGCTACCGCTGACATTTTTGCCCAGTGACCTCACCAAGATCATCTGAGGTCACCGAGATCACTACACATTTCTGCGCATTATATCGCACTGCATTGAGCTAGAAGGCTGAAATTACCGTCATGGTGCTTGTATCGCCAAGACGTGTCGATTGATGCATTGCATGACCTCCCTAGGCGACTTCATGACCTTGACCTGAGGTCATGAATTCACGACCTTGACCTGAGTTTCGGTTGACCTGACCTTATATTACACCGCCTATTATTGGTAGCGTATTTCAAGGACTGTCGAATAGCGTTCGCCGTTTGTTTCTATCTGTTACAGGTCCTGAGATGTGTCAATATCTGAGTCCCACCTGATCTGGTCGAATTTGACCTATGATGACCCAGTGACCTGAATGTTGACCTGAACGAAAAAAATGACCGACACACTTTCGATAGAGCCCGTCACCAGCTATCCAACGCCATTTTCCGTTTGTCGCTAGCTAGCATAGTTCTAGAGATTTTATGGGCAGATATCTGCACCCCGGACATGCGAAGTTGGCGCGGACCTCCGGACGTGCGAGTGTTAAGGCTGTTCAAGTAGGTCCGGAAATCAATGTACAGTTACATAATTACGTACATCAATGTACGGTTGTCTAAGTATGTACGGAGGTCAACGTACGGGAATCTAAGTAGGCACGGAAACCAGCGTACGGCTGTCTTAGTAGATTCGGGGAACAACGTACGATTTCTAAGTAGGTACAGAAACCAACGTACGGCTGTCTACGTAGGCGCGAAGACCAACGTACGGCTGTATAAGTAAGTACGGGGACCAACTTACGGCTATATTAGTAAGTACGGAGTCTAATGTACGGCTGTCGGAGCCAATATGGGGGCCCAATTTCGGAAATCGTAGTCAGCAAGAGGTCACACGAACTCTGGAAAGAGGGAGCAGAAGGGATCGTGGACAGGACTAGCCTGCTACGAAACCATCTGAGACCAACGTATGTATGCACAGCTGCAAGCTGCATACGCAACACAAAATGGTCTACGTCACATAAGCCCACGTGGTGTAACTTGACCTATGGCTGGACTTTGGTTCCCTTGGCATGAAATGAACACCTGAATGGATGAGAATGTTGGAGCTGTTTGATTCCTTTTCCATTTCTAAGCCAATGCTTATTGCAACAACTTGAGGTAAATGGGCGTGTAACTTCTGGCGTCGTGCGAAATTCATGACGTTTCTTTTGCGTCATAGGCTACACGGGTCTAACGGCGCCTTGAAACGAAAACAGCCATGTCCATAGACAGGTCATTATTTTCGGCATGCTGTTTAGCTTCTGAGATACTATTGGCAACCTGGTTGACTTTACTTTCAATACATTCGTGTATTCAACGACACAAGCTGGTGGTGTTTGCATATATTGGGTATATTGTTTATTCTACATCTGCATATATGTATATATGTATACATATATGCATATATGTGTATGCATATATACATATATATATATGTAGCAAATATATTTCCATTATTTACTGCGCTAGGCAATCGTGAGTGTCCAAATTTGACGGGTGGTACAGAACTAATTTCGGTGTCCATGTTCTTTGCGCCACCCGCTGCGCTAATATTATTTATTGCCAATGGGCATCCATTACTAATTAAGCATCCACAGTTATTAGTTATTTAATCACCTTCAGTATTTCTAAAGCGGCCACTTTTGACCGCAGCACGTGATAGCGATGTGCCTTAAATCAGGTTTTACCTCTCTTTTCTGCCGTCCGCTCACTGGAGCGCTATTCGAGCCATCGCGTGAATTACGGACCGGCAGATGGTTGTCTTCCATTCAGCACGACCCCGGAGGCTGCTACTGTTCGTGGAGGCTCTCGGCCTGAGAAGCGCTGCCCGAGTCGGCCCAGTCTGGCCGACTCGGGTGTCGATTGAGCGCATGGCGGCTGCCGGGGAGTGGCCGGTCGGAAAACGGCGGCGTTTTTTTGGCAAACCAGTCGGCCGGACAGATCTAGCCATTATCGCGTCCAGTCGCCATGGCAACGCGCTTCACGCCACCGTAAAAGTGGCACACCGATACTTTACAATGCGGTCCTTGTCTGCGAGGCACGGAACATGACGACGGCGCAGCACTACCTTGTATACGAGGCACGTAACATGACCGGGGTGGTGCAGCACGACCTTGTCTATGAGGCACTTATCATTCTCACGACGGCGCAGCACGACCTTGTATACGAGGCATGTAACATGACCCCAAAAGTGCAGCACGACTTTGTCTACGAGGCACGTACCATGGCCGCGACGGCGCAGCACGACATTGTATACGAAACTTGTAGCATGACCGCGATAGCTGTCTGTTTCCCGGATGTGAGGGTGGACTTTGTTACGCTCCTGAGACTTGAGGAGGATATTTTGTGCTGATCCTCGCATTTGTTAGTCCCCGTTCTCTGGTTGATCTAAAGAATGCGACTCTTCTGCATGCACGCACTCTCTGGTGTCCAAGATATTCACCATAAAGAAGCTACGAAATTCAACATACATTTTAATTATTCACACATACCTCGTCATGTGCAGCATGTAGGATGAACTCTACGTTTGCTTCTATATTCTTAATTCATCGGACCTAGGATAACCTGATGCTCCGCGTACTCCAACGAGCTTCCGCCGAGTCAAAGTTCATACGAGTCACGGGTGGGCTTGTTGTTAGACAAATCAACGGCATCACCAAAGCCTTCATTTTTGTTCAGACTTAGACCTTACTGGCGTTCGTCAGTCCGCCACCTTCGAAGGCAACAGCTGACAACCCGTTAGCTGATGCAGTTCCTTGTATTTGCGAGACATTGGTCTGCCTGACATGACCGGAAATGTGAACTGAAAGAGACACATACAGATGCTCAACCGACCCAGAAGATGACTAAGAACGCAGCTACCTCTTGCCGTTTGCCGTACCTTTGCATTCCGTTAGGTACACAAGTTAGTGGGGTGTCAAACTGACCCCAGCCCTACTCACACTGAGTGTGGTGCGAAATTATGCTGCACTAAGCGGTACACAAGTTAGTGCGCTAGCAAACTGACCCCTACTCACACTACGAGTGGTGTAACATTTTCCTGCACTGCACTAAACACAAGTAACGTGAGTGTCAAATTGTCCCCCACCCCATACTGAAAGGGGTGCGAAATTATCCTGCACTACAAGGGTTAAGCCAATCAGTGGAATACTTCGTGACAAACTGAAGGTCTTGGACATGCATGATTGGAAAGAGGAGTCGTATTCACGCCTGTTGCCGATACCAACTCCATGCTACTGAGGAACAGTTATGCGAGTACATGCTAATGTCTAATGTAATGCTTGCCGATATGTGAGATATGTGAGATACCTGTCAACACTACTATTAAATGACAAGATGTGCGCAAAAAAGGAGCATTGTTATAAAGGTATACGTTAGGGCGCCCACACCACACTCTGCTTAAAATGTAATCCCGTGCCATAATGGCACCACAGCGCACAGTAAGACAATCGTTTTCAAAATAGTCGTAGGTACAATTTTCTGTTAGATGTCTATCATTTTACCATGCCAACAATTAGTGTTTCGTTCGTACATTAGTTAGGCAGTTAACAGAAATGACGCAATTAGAGGTCATCAATTCAAAATTAAAGCTAACCACAGCAGAACAAGGTTAAGACAGACTTTCTTCGCCAACAAGGTAGTAGAACACTGGAACCAGCTGCCAGAAACCATTGTCAGTAGCAGCACATTGAACATCTCTAAAAACAGCATAGACAATCATTATAAGAATAGAGGGCTTCCTTTTCAGTATTACAGGGTGGGCTGATTGACAGATTTGGTGGGCAACTGGTTGAGTGTACAGAGTGCAACCAAGAAGGGCCCTTGTGGCTCATAGTTGCACTAATATTTTATGTCTTTATGTCTTTATGGCACGCTCACCTATAGATGACACGCATTCACCTATGGTGAACTCGGCTTTGGTTGAGCTACGTTCATCTATGTGTATGCGGGTCTGTTCGTCTCTCCTGGTGTGGTCAAATACTAGCGCGGTGATATGCTCAGGCTCAGTGGACAAGCGCTCACCTATAGGGGTGGAGGTGCGCTCCACGGTGAGGAAGGCAGCCAGATTGGCCGTGTAGGACGAGATGATGATGAGCGTGAAGAACCACCAGATGCTGCCCACAATCCGGGTGGAAGCCGCCTGTGGTCATCGAACGGAATACATGCACTCAAAGCGCAGCGAGAACATCTAATACTAGTCCGCCCATTTAGATGTCCACGGGTCTAGTAGCACAGTCATGGAGTATGAATAACAGTAATATTCATAATGCTGCACAACTTCATGTCATATCTGTACGATACATTGCTGTTTGGTCACCACAAGACGCACAACGTATGCATATTACAGTCCGGACATTTACAACACATGGTATTACACGTGGACAAAGTGGCACAGCACAGGATGTAACGTCATCGACAGCACAGCTCCAGAAAACCTCGCACGATTACGCGAAATATATCCCTCTCTTTCGTCTTCTGCCTCTGCCGCTTTCCTAACAGTCGTTTTTGTCGCGTGGCTCGCTGCTGATGACGCCGATCTGGCCTGAGCTGAGCGTGGGGCCGAGAACAGCGGGAGAACGCGCCAGCCAGCTACAACTGACAGGGGGAGAGCGCCAGCCGGCTACAACTGACAGCGGGAGAACGCCGGCCAGCTACAACTGAGAGGGGGAGAACGCGCCGGCCAGCTACAGCTGACAGCGGGAGAGCGCCGGCCAGCTACAACTGACAGCGGGAGAACGCGCCAGCCAGCTACAACTGACAGGGGGAGAGCGCCAGCCGGCTACAACTGACAGCGTGAGAACGCCAGCCAGCTACAACTGACAGCGGGAGAGCGCCAGCCAGCTACAACTGACAGGGGGAGAGCGCCGGCCAGCTACAACTGACAGCGGGAGAGCGCCAGCCAGCTACAACTGACGGCGGGAGAGCGCCGGCCGGCTACAACTGACAGCGGGAGAACGCCAGTCAGCTACAACTGACAGGGGGAGAAGCGCCAGCCAGCTACAACTGACAGGGGAGAGCGCCGGCCAGCTACAACTGACAGCGGGAGAACACCAGCCAGCTACAACAAGCTACAACTGACGGGGAGAGCGCCGGCCGGCTACAACTGACAGCGGGAGAACGCCAGTCAGCTACAACTGACAGCGGGAGAACGCTAGCCAGCTACAACTGACAGGGGAGAGCGCCGGCCAGCTACAACTGACAGGGGGAGAACGCGCCAGTCAGCTACAACTGACAGGGGAGAACGCGCCAGCCAGCTACAACTGACAGCGGGAGAACGCCAGCCAGCTACAACTGACAGGGGAGAACGCCAGCCAGCTACAACTGACAGGGGAGAACGCCAGCCAGCTACAACTGACAGTGGGAGAGCGCGCCAGCCAGCTACAACTGACAGCGGGAGAACGCCAGCCAGCTACAACTGACAGGGGGAGAGCGCCAGCCAGCTACAACTGACAGGGGGAGAACGCCAGCCAGCTACAACTGACAGGGGGAGAGCGCCAGCCAGCTACAACTGACAGGGGAGAACGCGCCAGTCAGCTACAACTGACAGTGGGAGAGCGCCAGGCAGCTACAAATGACAGTGGGAGAACGCGCCAGCCAGTTACAAATGACAGTGGGAGAACGCCAGCCAGCTACAACTGACAGCGGGAGAACGCGCCAGCCAGCTACAAATGACAGTGGGAGAACGCCAGCCAGCTACAACTGACAGGGGGAGAGCGCTAGCCAGCTACAACTGACAGCGGGAGAACGCGCCGGCCAGCTACAACTGACAGCGGGAGAGCGCCAGCCAGCTACAACTGACAGCGGGAGAACGCCAGCTAGCTACAACTGACAGCGGGAGAGCGCGTCAGCCAGCTACAACTGACAGGGGGAGAGCCCCGGCCAGCTGCAGCTGTAGCCAGAGCGTGCCGCAGCGGTACGGAGAGCGCGTGCCGAGTACCGGTAGGCACGGCGGAACGACAATCGTCTGATGTATCCGGCAATGACACGCACGCTTTGCACACCACGCACACTACATCTATCACTAAGCAGACTTCAGGTATCACCACGCACACTTCAGGTATCACCACACACACTTCAGGTGTCACTACACACACACTTCAGGTATCACCCCACACACTTCAGGTATCACCACACACACTTCAGGTATCACTACACACACTTCAGGTATAACCACTCTCCCCGCCTTTTTTCAGTACTACGATAAAACATCTTACATTCCCTATAAAATTGTAGAACAACGTTCAGGGGCATGCAAGATGGAACTGGTAAACAGGCACAGCCCTGGGATCACAAGAAATAGTTGGCCAACTTGAATGGGAATATCACATAATGCTAACATCACTGGGTAGCTATTCGACATCGGTTATTTTAGAATGAAGAATACCAAATATCTACCATGCGAGAAAACCATGATTTGTGGGTAGGCTATGTTATTTTAGCATGTTGCCTTCGTGGAAATTCCAGGAAGATCGACGTGTTGTAGCCGTATGTTTGCCGACACCAATCATTGATTGCCTCAACATGCTTCGATATCTCACGAACAGCATGGACCGCAATGGGCATGCCATGGAATGCCTACTCAGATGATGCATTCATCCTGCTTCATTCAGCTTTTTTCATTCATTCATTCATTCATTCATTCAGCGTTTGCTTGAACACAAGTGGCCCCCTCGTGAAATGCCCTGTTCTGTTCGGGCATGTGGTGCAACGAGAGCAGTCGTTGGATTATTATGTCATTTGCTGGCGAGGTAACAAACGCCTGGGACATATCGATAGCATTGGTGAAATTGTATTCCGTCTCACCAGGGTCTATTAACACTCGCACGTCCGGAGGTCCGCGCCAACCTCGCATGTCCGGGGGGGCAGATGTCTGCCCCCCCTAAGATCTCTAGAACTATGCTAGCTAGCGACACGCGTGAAACGGCGTTGGATAGCTGGCGACGGGCTCATCGAAAGTGCTTCGTTCATTTTTTTTCTTAGATCAACATTCAGGTCACTGGGTCATCATAGGTCAAATTCGACCAAATCAGGTAGGACTCAGATATTGACACATATCTCAGGACATGTAAGAGATAGGAACAAACGGCGAACGCTATTCGACAGTCCTTGAAGTGCGCTACCGACAATAGGCGGTGCAATTTAAGGTCAGGTCAACCGAAACGTAGGTCAAGATCATGAAGTCATGACCTCAGGGCAAGGTCATGAAGTCGCCTAGGGAGGTCATGTAATGCATCAATCGACACGTCGTGGCGATACAAGCACAATGACGGTAATTTCAACCTTCTAGCTCAAGGCAGTGCGATATAATGCGTAGAAATGTGCAGTGATCTCAGGTGACCTCAGAGACCGTGGTGAGGTCACTGAACAAAAATGTCAGCGGTAACATTGAGCATAGCTTCCATCTACATGCCACAACCGTTGTGAGATCATTCCGAGCGCAAATATGTAACCTGGAAACATTTGTATATTTTACCATAGCCCTATATTGGGGAATCCATGGCCACGACCTGACCTAAGTTAAATGCTACGAGAAAACTATATACATATTATGCTCCCTGATGAGATCATGATATGTTATAAGTTTGAAATAAGTCGCCCAATTATTGTGGAAGTTATGCCACCTAGAACTCCGAGTGTAGTTGGGTCACTTCGCCTGACCTGGTAACCTGACCTGAGACGACCCAGGATTAAAAATACATGAGGATATGCCGAAAAGACAAATAAACAGCTATGCGTGGTTTGACCTTCCTAACCCGATTAGTTTGGCGGCAAATGAGGAAAAACCGGAGGGGGCAGATATCTGCCCCCGGTAGTGCGCGTGTTAATATCTGGAGGCCAGGCGTGCATTCGTAGTGATCTCTCAAGCAGTAGAGGCCTAGCTAAGTACAAAGGACGTTGTCTGCTCCAGTGACAGGGTGGGTATGGGACGATACCAAGAATACTTGGGAACTGGCAATACTACCAAAACATTAGGCACAATAAATAGGGATCCTTTGTTGATGGAGACAACAAATTAGTCAGCTTAATGCTGGCCAACTGCTGGGCTTGAATATTACATGGAACGTAATTATGTGTGATGTGATACCTTAGCTTGTGAATAGTTATACTCGTGGGGCCAATTATCCAGCAACAACTATCAAACGGTTTGGAACGGAGCGAAGCTGCGCTCCCACAGGGAGTTCAGGGAAACCTCCTTCATCTCATTACTACCCCTATACTGGAATACGCGATGTTGCTTTATGTTGTATGCTGGATAATGATCGATTTGAATGTTGATGACTTATCCAGTTAGTAACTAATCTGACATCGGAAACATAAACGACGAGCAGGAAGATAACGAGCTCTAATTTTGAACTTCGGTGGTAGTACGCATGATGTGACAGGAAAATTAACCCACACTAAGAACCACAGATCGAAATCGCATTTCAATCGAACAATGGATATAAAACAGCCGAGACGAAGAATATGCTTGGCACTGATATTGTTGACATGCTTGACCACCGGTTTAGCTGTTCTGTGATCTTGACTTTTTCTGCTCTGCTGTCATTTTCCTGACGCGAGGTTGAGATAGCCACAAGTCCATTGTGGATTATCTCAATACAAGTATGTGTGCCTCCATGTGTGTGTGTATTACTCTTCCCCTCTCCATCTCCTCCGCTGTCCTTGCGTCTCTCGTGTCGTTTGCTTCTTCAGTGGCCACCGTATGACCATTTTTCATCGACATGTCATTAGCCTGACGCAGCTCACGCCTGGTCGCCGATAGAGTGTCAGTCAGAGTCGCCACCTACTGCCGGGGTACGTACGACTGGTAACAATTACACCGATAGGGTGTCAGTCACCTACTTCCGGAGTACGTAATACTGGTCACAGTTACACCGATAGGGTGTCAGCCACCTACTGCCGGGATACGTACGACTGGTCACAGTTACACCGATAGGGTGTCAGCCACCTACTGCCGGGATACGTACGACTGGTCACAGTTACACCGATAGGGTGTCAGTCACCTACTGCCGGAGTACGTACGACTGGTCACAGCTACACCGATAGGGTGTCAGTCACCTACTGCCGGGGTACGTACGACTGGTCACAGCTACACCGATAGGGTGTCAGTCACCTACTGCCGGGGTACGTACGACTGGTCACAGCTACACCGATAGGGTGTCAGTCACCTACTGCCGGAGTACGTACGACTGATCGCAGTCGGTGCAGCAGCAGCACAATGCAGCTGAAGCTCGTGACGCATGTCGGCAGTAGTCCGGCACCACTCTGGCGTCGGCTTGAGTCGGCTTCAGTTGTGCGCCAGTTGTCGACTGTCGTCAGTGCAGGGCACTGGCGTAACCCCAGGATTGCGCCCGTGCAGGGGACTGATGCACCCTCAGGATTATTCCAGTGTAGGGGGCTGATGGACGCCCAGGATTGTGCCCGTGCATAGGGACTAGCGTAACACCAGAATTGCGCCTGTGCCGGGGGCTGATGTACCCAAGGATTGCGCTCGTACAAGGGGCTGATGTACCACAGGATTGAGCTCGTACAGGGGGCTGATGCGCCCAAGGATTGCGCTCGTGCAGGGGGCTGATGCACCCCAGGATTGCGCCGGTGCAGGGTCCTGATGTACCACGGGTACATCAGCCCCCTGCACCGGCGTCATCACGGGTTCTCTTTTCTTCTCATGTCGCCAGAACTCTTCTCTTCTAAACATTTGATTGATCGTAACCTCCCGCTCCTGTAGTGGGAAAGCTGCAAACCCCAAGTGCCGCTGATGCTATAACTATATCAGTCCCCGCCGGTGCAGGGGACTGATGTACCCCAGGATTGCGCCCGTGCAGGGCTCCCCCCATTCCGGAGACTGACGTACCATCAGGACTGCTCAAGAGCAACGAGAAAACTAAGTGCATTGGCCTGCTGCCGTTTGGCATGACTGATTAGTGACAGAACATTCATCACCAACCTCATAATGATATTATTGTCTCAGGCCGTTCTTCGCCGACATCGCAGAATATTGGCAATGAACCTAAATTATTTCCTTCAAATATCTGAGGGTGCGGTAGTTTGACACACTAGCTGACCTGTGTTGCATAGGCCACTGATCCTGTCGCAGCCATTGGAAGTTATTGGCCTGCTTTGACCTCAAAATAACCTTTTCCTGAATACCAGATAATACGGGGTAAATGTTCACCCTGAAGCCAAATTTGCATCAATTTTACTATTGTGTTCTAGAGCAAAACGTTTTCGGACATCCTTTCGAACGTTCCCGATAAGTCACCACTTTGACCTTATCTGACCAACTAAATGTCCAAATGTATCAAGTCTGGCTTCGATAGTATCGTATGATATTCATCATACCATGATGAACATTGCATGGGCGTGCCTGTTGTTATTTACAAATAGGTAACGATCAAACGTGAATAGATTTATCTGGGTGTAAAAAGAATTTTGAGGTGACCTGTGACATCACGAAATCACCACCACTAATAAAAAATTGGTATCAATGTGAAAATCTCCTCGGGTTGTCTTTTCTTCTCATTTCGCCAGCACTCTTCGATTATAAACACTAGATTGATCGCAACCTCCCGCTCCTGTAGCGGGAAAGGTGCAAACCCCAAGTGCCACTGATGCCATAACTATATACACCTGGCCCTAACACCCTTTGTGTGAATTCTGCTTCTAATACCCCTGTGTTGAGTCGTACGTCTGTCGCCGACGGGACGGATCTGGGCTGGAGACAGTTGCCTATGGTTTGTGCTGGCTGAGATGCAACCTTTGGCTGGCCAATGCTTGGTGTGTGCTGACCTTTGGGTTGAGTCCTGAGCCCTGGCGCAACAGCGTGCCCGTGATGAACCAGAAGCTGTTGCTGACGCTGAACTGATTCTCGACCACGTCGTTGTCGGTGAAGCACGGGTGCGGATTGTTCCACTCGTATGGACTGAAGCGTGCCATCACAAACATCGTGAAGCTGACGATGATGTAGGCGGCCATGACGTACAGCCAGATCTCCACCGCCAGCGGGTTCATGAAGCTGCGGAAACCAGCTCCGATCAGGTTTGGGCAGGTCACGCACGATGGTGTGAATGATTCAATATCAGTTTGCTCTGCAAGTGAGAGTTGCTTCAGATTACACTAGCTGAAGATAACGGATTTGATTGTAAAAAGTCAGGCCCTGGGATAACTGGAGTCACTATTACGGTCACTGCAGCCCCCTTCAGGACAAGACCAGTTCGGCTTATGCACATATATTATTGCACATCACAATCAACTTATGGTCATTAAGTCAGACGGGCTCCAACAATTGTGGCCATTTGGCGAGGCAGGGCTCCATTTTGGGGTCATTATGCTTGATGGGCTCCATCTTGTGGCTATTACACCAGGCAGAGCTCCATCTTGTGGCCATTACGCCTGATGGGCTCCATCTTGTGGCTGAATGTCCTGCGATTGACAAATACGTCTATGCGCATGGTCATTTGTCCTGTGTGTTCTTTTCGATGAAATTTGGATTCGAATGATGTAACATAAATATTTAAGTGGACGATATTTTGTTACTGTCATAAGATAGAAGTGAGGAGTCCTTCAAAGTCACTTCGTAAATACATATATATGTATATATATATATATATATATATATATATATATATATATATATATATATATATATATATATATATATATATATATATATATATATATATATATATATATATATATATGACGCTTCTAACTGACCTGAAGCTTAGCATACCAAATTAGCACACCATGCCACTCCTCACTGACCATGTTGCTCCTCACTGACCTGAATATTAGCATACCATGCCACTCCTCACTAACCATGCTGCTCCTCACTGACCTGAATATTAGCATACCATGCTACTCCTCACTGACCATGCTGCTCCTCACTGACCTGAATATTAGCATACCATGCCACTCCTCACTGATCATGCTGCTCCTCACTGACCTGAAGATTAGCATACCATGCCACTCCTCACTGACCTGAAGATTAGCATACCATGCCACTTCTCACTGACCTGAAGAGGCGAGTGGGCTGACTGTTTGGCACCTGCAAATGTCCGATTGAAGTCATGCTTAACCAACATTGTGACTCAACATCTCTCCTTTGTCGGCGGTGTATGCTGAAAGATGACTCTATTCCTGTCACAGAGGAGTATACATGACTGAGCTGAAGTAAATTAAAGCACTTGCTCAACTCATCCGGAACCAAATGTTAACAGCTGATTGTCTATTATGCGGATCACAGCCAACAAAATGTTTGCCGGCGTGCTGATGATAGCGTGTGTCGCAGAGAATAGCTTCGAAGACTCGTGGACCGAAACACAAAATGTCCTGTTCGATGTGTCATAGTGAGCATGCATCTTCCAATGAAATATATATCAAAGTTATCTTAGTCTGGCTATTTTTACACACACACACACACACACACACACACACACACATATATATATATATATATATATATATATATATATATATATATATATATATATATATATATATATATATATATATATATATATATATATATATATATATATATATATATATATATATATATATATATATATATATATATATATATATATATATATATATATATATATATATATATATATATATATATATATATATATATATATATATATATATATATATATATATATACATATATATATATATACATATATATATATATATATATATATATGTATATATATAAATATAAATGTGTCTGGTTTTCGATAGTGCATGACTTTTCCAATATCACCCTCTGATTAGATCGCATCGCGTACGGATAAAAATCACCTACACACAATATCGAAACACTTCTGCATTGTAGAATAAAAAAGATACGAATATCTGGAATCGCCGGTGCTATATATTGATATTGTCCTCTGAAATCAGTTATTTCTAGCACCAGCCGTCCTATCTATTGCTGCTGAGACAATAGATAGTCCGAATATTACTTGCTCGTTCTATACTGCGGAGGGACCAGTGGCGCGTACATAGACCAAGGCGGCTCGATAATGTCAGGTCATTTACTAACGTCCAACACTTTGCTTTTTTCCTGGTGGAAAAATTGCAGACCGCTATCTTGTGAATCGCTGACTCATATTTTCATCAGACGATGATGAAATTCTGATCTACGCATTCACTTTCTGATGCCTGAGGCATCATAGTTTGATGGTGGGTTGTGAACGTGAGATTCCGCAGACCACTGTTGCCAACTACTCGTACAATACCTTGAACAGAATGCTGATGCCCAGGTTCATGAAGGGCTTGGTGAAGTCGATCACTCCTTCTCTTGCATAGTTGATAGTCATGGAAGCGACAGCCAAGTCGGCTTTCTGAAGGCGACATGTGTTAGAGATCAGTTCAGAGCATTGTCACCATCGGAGTTAACGCTGCTAACAGGTGGGTGCTCAATGAATGTATGGTGAAGATGATGGGAAGATAATTTGCAGATCAATGCGGCTATTTTGTGTATCCAATTGTTAGGCATCTCATGGCGTCACTTGCAATAGTAGGATTTGGTGACCAGATGGCCGTAGCTATGTATGCTATGCTCACTTACGTACATATGCGCGCACACACATGCACATACCTTCACACATACACGTTCATAATAATGGTTGCAACATTATGCACATAAACATCGGTGCAACATTAGTAGGTTCTGGACATGAAGACATAAAAAGACCAGTGCAGCTATGAGCCACAAGGGCCCTTTTTCGCTCCACTTTGGACACTGAACCAGTTGCCCACCAAATCCGTCGATCAGCTCTCCCTGGAATACTGAAAAGTAACCTTCTATTCTTATAATGATTGCGTATTAGGGTGTGTCGTCGATTGCTGATCCAAAATGCCAGGGTGTGGTTTTACGGGGGCGATGATAAAAAAGTGATATGTAGCAAAGAAAACTATTTCTAAGCGACTTGGAGCTTGCCGTCACGCCTGGGAGGTTCCCTGTTCCCTCACTATGACACACTAGCGCCATCTATGCACGTGTTTTAGAGATCTCAGCTTCTAGTGGGCGCACAAAGACAAGACAAAAACAACATCGTATTGCTCATGGTGAGAGCTTTCGATTGATACCAATTTTGATGATCTGGGGTCACTAGGTCGCCGTCGAAGGTTAGGTCACATATCTCACTCAACACCGGAACGGATCATTCAGAGAACATAAACATGTATCGTGTACACCCCATGCTGACCTTGTCCATAAGTCGCCTGACCACGCCGTTCCACTCGCCCGTCTGCTTGTTCGGGTAGCCGAACACGCCCTCGGGCGCCAGCTCGAACCTGTACCGGAAGCCGACCAGCTCGGCCACCCGCTCCAAGAGGTCCACACAGAAGCCCTCGAAGTGGTCCGCCTCGGAGGAGCCGTTGGCGGAGGCGCTGCGCATGATGAACGGCCGCTCCTGACCTCCGACAGGGCGCCCAGGTCAGGTCACGTGTGGGCAGGTCGTGCGTAGCGGCGGCGAGGTCACGTCAGCTCGAGAAAGGTCGTCGGTGAGGATGGGGAGGACACTGAGGTAACGTGTGGACAAGTGTGTGAGGGCGGCGAAGTCGTGAGTGAGGGTGGGGAGAGCACTGAGGTTGTAGGGAGGTCACGTGTGGACAGGTGTAGGAGGGTGGCGAGGTCGTCGGTGGGGGTGGGGAGAACACTGAGGTTGTAAGGAGGTCACGTGTGGACAGGTGTAGGAGGCCGGCGAAGTCGTGAGTGAGGGTGGGGAGAACACTGAGGTTGTAGGGAGGTCACGTGTGGACAGGTGTAGGAGGCCGGCGAAGTCGTGAGTGAGGGTGGGGAGAACACTGAGGTTGTAGGGAGGTCACGTGTGGACAGGTGTAGGAGGCCGGCGAGGTCGTGAGTGAGGGTGGGAGAACACTGAGGTTGTAGGGGAGGTCACGTGTGGACAGGTGTAGGAGGGTGGCGAGGTCGTCGGTGGGGGTGGGGAGAACACTGAGGTTGTAGGGAGGTCACGTGTGGACAGGTGTGAGGAGGGTGGACAGAGGTAGGTCCGTACAGGTGGGGGTGGGGAGAACACTGAGGTTGTAGGGAGGTCACGTGTGGACAGGTGTAGGAGGGTGGCGAGGTCGTCGGTGGGGGTGGGGGAGAACACTGAGGTTGTAGGGAGGTCACGTGGCAACAGGTGTAGGAGGGTGGCGAGGTCGTCAGTGAGGGTGGGGAGAACACTGAGGTTGTAAGGAGGTCACGTGTGGACAGGTGTAGGAGGGTGGCGAGGTCGTCGGTGGGGGTGGGAGAACACTGAGGTTGTAGGGAGGTCACGTGTGGACAGGTGTAGGAGGGTGGCGAGGTCGTCGGTGAGGGTGGGGAGAACACTGAGGTTGTAAGGAGGTCACGTGTGGACAGGTGTAGGAGGGTGGCGAGGTCGTGAGTGAGGGTGGGAGAACACTGAGGTTGTAGGGAGGTCACGTGTGGACAAGTGTGTGAGGGCGGCGAGGTCGTGAGTGAGGGTGGGGAGAACACTGAGGTTGTAGGGAGGTCACGTGTGGACAGGTGTAGGAGGGTGGCGAAGTCGTCAGTGAGGGTGGGAGAACACTGAGGTTGTAGGGAGGTCACGTGTGGACAGGTGTAGGAGGCCGGCGAGATCGTGAGTGAGGGTGGGAGAACACTGAGGTTGTAAGGAGGTCACGTGTGGACAGGTGTAGGAGGGTGGCGAGGTCGTCGGTGAGGGTGGGGAGAACACTGAGGTTGTAGGGAGGTCACGTGTGGACAGGTGTAGGAGGGTGGCGAGGTCGTCGGTGGGGGTGGGGAGAACACTGAGGTTGTAAGGAGGTCACGTGTGGACAGGTGTAGGAGGCCGAAGCGAGATCGTGAGTGAGGGTGGGAGAACACTGAGGTTGTAGGGAGGTCACGTGTGGACAGGTGTAGGAGGGTGGCGAGGTCGTCGGTGAGGGTGGGGAGAACACTGAGGTTGTAAGGAGGTCACGTGTGGACAGGTGTAGGAGGCCGGCGAGATCGTGAGTGAGGGTGGGAGAACACTGAGGTTGTAGGGAGGTCACGTGTGGACAGGTGTAGGAGGGTGGCGAGGTCGTCGGTGGGGGTGGGGAGAACACTGAGGTTGTAGGAGGTCACGTGTGGACAGGTGTAGGAGGCCGGCGAGATCGTGAGTGAGGGTGGGGAGAACACTGAGGTTGTAAGGAGGTCACGTGTGGACAGGTGTAGGAGGGTGGCGAGGTCGTGAGTGAGGGTGGGGAGAACACTGAGGTTGTAGGGAGGTCACGTGTGGACAGGTGTAGGAGGGTCGTCGGTGAGGGTGGGGAGAACACTGAGGTTGTAAGGAGGTCACGTGTGGACAGGTGTAGGGGGTGGGGAGAGAACACTGAGGTTGTAAGGGAGGTCACGTGTGGACAGGTGTAGAGGGGGCGAGGTCGTGAGTGAGGGTGGGGAGAACACTGAGGTTGTAGGGAGGTCACGTGTGGACAGGTGTAGGAGGGGGGCGAGGTCGTCGGGGAGGGGTGGGGAGAACACTGAGGTTGTAGGGAGGTCACGTGTGGACAGGTGTAGGAGGGTGGCGAGGTCGTCGGTGAGGGTGGGAGAACACTGAGGTTGTAGGGAGGTCACGTGTGGACAGGTGTAGGAGGGTGGCGAGGTGTCGATGAGTGAGGGTGGGGAGAACACTGAGGTTGTAGGGAGGTCACGTGTGGACAGGTGTAGGAGGCCGGCGAGGTCGTCGGTGAGGGTGGGGGAGAACACTGAGGTTGTAGGGAGGTCACGTGTGGACAGGTGTAGGAGGGTGGCGAGGTCGTCGGTGGGGGTGGGGAGAACACTGAGGTTGTAGGGAGGTCACGTGTGGACAGGTGTAGGAGGGTGGCGAGGTCGTCGAGGGGGGAACACTGAGGTTGTAGGGAGGTCACGTGACAGGTGTAGGAGGGTGGCGAGGTCGTAGTGAGGGTGGGAGAACACTGAGGTTGTAGGGAGGTCACGTGTGGACAGGTGTAGGAGGGTGGCGAGGTCGTGAGTGAGGGTGGGAGAACACTGAGGTTGTAGGGAGGTCACGTGTGGACAGGTGTAGGAGGGTGGCGAGGTCGTCGGTGAGGGTGGGGAGAACACTGAGGTTGTAAGGAGGTCACGTGTGGACAGGTGTAGGAGGCCGGCGAAGTCGTGAGTGAGGGTGGGGAGAACACTGAGGTTGTAGGGAGGTCACGTGTGGACAGGTGTAGGAGGGTGGCGAGGTCGTCGGTGAGGGTGGGGAGAACACTGAGGTTGTAGGGAGGTCACGTGTGGACAGGTGTAGGAGGGTGGCGAGGTCGTGGGTGAGGGTGGGGAGAACACTGAGGTTGTAGGGAGGTCACGTGTGGACAGGTGTAGGAGGGCGAGGTCGTGAGTGAGGGTGGGAGAACACTGAGGTTGTAGGGAGGTCACGTGTGGACAGGTGTAGGAGGGGGCAGGTCGTGGTGAGGTGGGGAGAACACTGAGTGTAGGAGGCACGTAGACGGGTGTAAGGGGAAACACTGAGGTTGTAAGGAGGTCACGTGTGGACAGGTGTAGGAGGGTGGCGAGGTCGTGAGTGAGGGTGGGAGAACACTGAGGTTGTAGGGAGGTCACGTGTGGACAGGTGTAGGAGGGCGGCGAGGTCGTGGGTGAGGGTGGGGAGAACACTGAGGTTGTAGGAGGTCACGTGTGGACAGGTGTAGGAGGGTGGCGAGGTCGTGGGTGAGGGTGGGGAGAACACTGAGGTTGTAAGGAGGTCACGTGTGGACAGGTGTAGGAGGAGGAAGGTGACGAGGTCGTGAGTGAGGGTGGAGAGAACACTGAGGTTGTAGGAGGTCACGTGTGGACAGGTGTAGGAGGGGGCATCGTCAGTGAGGGTGGGAGAACACTGAGGTTGTAGGAGGTCACGTGTGGACAGGTGTAGGAGGGTGGCGAGGTCGTCGGTGAGGGTGGGGAGAACATGAGGTAGAAGTCACGTGTGCAGGTGTAGGAGGCGAGTGAGGGTGGGAGAACACTGAGGTTGTAGGAGGTCACGTGTGGACAGGTGTAGGAGGGTGGCGAGGTCGTCGGTGAGGGGGGGGAGAACACTGAGGTTGTAAGGAGGTCACGTGTGGACAGGTGTAGGAGGGTGGCGAGGTCGTCGGTGAGGGTGGGGAGAACACTGAGGTTGTAAGGAGGTCACGTGTGGACAGGTGTAGGAGGACGTAGTGAGGGGCAGCTTGAGGTCGTCAGGTGAGGGTGGGGAGAACACTGAGGTTGTAACAGGAGGTCACGTGTGGACAGGTGTAGGAGGGTGGCGAGATCGTGAGTGAGGGTGGGAGAACACTGAGGTTGTAGGGAGGTCACGTGTGGACAGGTGTAGGAGGCCGGTGAGGTCGTCGAGTGAGGGTGGGAGAACACTGAGGTTGTAAGAGGGAGGTCACGTGTGGACAGGTGTAGGAGGCGGCGAGATCGTGGGGACTAGTGAGGGTGGGGAGAACACTGAGGTTGTAGGGGAGGTCACGTGTAGGAGGGTGCAGGTCGTCGGTGGGGGTGGGAGAACGAGGTTGTAGGGAGGTCACGTATAGAGAAGGAGTGAAGAAGGAAGTGAGGAGGAGGGTGGAGCGATGAGGGTTGGGAGAACACTGAGGTTGTAGGGAGGTCACGTGTGGACAGGTGTAGGAGGGCGGTGAGGTCGTCGGTGAGGGTGGGGAGAACACTGAGGTTGTAAGGAGGTCACGTATGGACAGGTGTAGGAGGGTGGGCGAGATCGTGAGTGAGGGTGGGAGAACACTGAGGTTGTAGGGAGGTCACGTGTGGACAGGTGTAGGAGGGCGGCGAGGTCGTCGGTGAGGGTGGGGAGAACACTGAGGTTGTAAGGAGGTCACGTGTGGACAGGTGTAGGAGGCCGGCGAGATCGTGAGTGAGGGTGGGAGAACACTGAGGTTGTAGGGAGGTCACGTGTGGACAGGTGTAGGAGGGTGGCGAGGTCGTCGGTGAGGGTGGGGAGAACACTGAGGTTGTAGGGAGGTCACGTGTGGACAGGTGTAGGAGGGCGGCGAGGTCGTGAGTGAGGGTGGGGAGAACACTGAGGTTGTAGGGAGGTCACGTGTGGACAGGTGTAGGAGGGTGGCGAGGTCGTCGGTGAGGGTGGGGAGAACACTGAGGTTGTAAGGAGGTCACGTGTGGACAGGTGTAGGAGGGTGGCGAGATCGTGAGTGAGGGTGGGAGAACACTGAGGTTGTAGGGAGGTCACGTGTGGACAGGTGTAGGAGGGTGGCGAGGTCGTGAGTGAGGGGGGGAGAACACTGAGGTTGTAAGGAGGTCACGTGTGGACAGGTGTAGGAGGGTGGCGAGGTCGTCGGTGAGGGTGGGAGAACACTGAGGTTGTAAGGAGGTCACGTGTGGACAGGTGTAGGAGGGTGGCGAGGTCGTGAGTGAGGGTGGGAGAACACTGAGGTTGTAGGAGGTCACGTGTGGACAGGTGTAGGAGGGCGGCGAAGTCGTAGTGAGGGTGGAGAACACTGAGGTTGTAGGGAGGTCACGTGTGGACAGGTGTAGGAGGGTGGCGAGGTCGTCGGTGAGGGTGGGGAGAACACTGAGGTTGTAGGGAGGTCACGTGTGGACAGGTGTAGGAGGGTGTAGGAGTCGTCAGTGAGGGTGGGGAGAACACTGAGGTTGTAAGGAGGTCACGTGTGGACAGGTGTAGGAGGCCGGCGAGATCGTGAGTGAGGGTGGGGAGAACACTGAGGTTGTAAGGAGGTCACGTGTGGACAGGTGTAGGAGGGTGGCGAGGTCGTGAGTGAGGGTGGGAGAACACTGAGGTTGTAAGGAGGTCACGTGTGGACAGGTGTAGGAGGGTGGCGAGGTCGTGAGTGAGGGTGGGAGAACACTGAGGTTGTAGGGAGGTCACGTGTGGACAGGTGTAGGAGGGCGGCGAGGTCGTGAGTGAGGGTGGGAGAACACTGAGGTTGTAGGGAGGTCACGTGTGGACAGGTGTAGGAGGTGGGCGAGGTCGTGAGTGAGGGTGGGGAGAACACTGAGGTTGTAGGGAGGTCACGTGTGGACAGGTGTAGGAGGTCAGGCGAGGTCGTCGGTGAGGGGGTGGGAGAACACTGAGGTTGTAAGGAGGTCACGTGTGGACAGGTGTAGGAGGCTGGCGAGATCGTCAGTGAGGGTGGGGAGAACACTGAGGTTGTAGGGAGGTCACGTGTGGACAGGTGTAGGAAGGTAGCGAGTCGTCGAGTAGGAAGAAACACTGAGAGATTATAGAAAAGTCACGTAATGAACAGAGTACTTAGGAAATTGCGAAGTCCGTAGTGAGTGGGAGAACACTGGTGTAAGGAGTCACGTGTAGACAGGTGTAGGAAGGTGAGGTCGTCAGTGAGTGGGAGAAACACTGAGAGTTGTAAAGAGGTCACGTGTGGACAGGTGTAGGAGGAGCCGGCGAGATCGTGGTGAGGGTGGGAGAACACTGAGGTTGTAGGGAGGTCACGTGTGGACAGGTGGAGGGTGGCGAAGGTCGTGAGTAGAGTGAAGAACACTGA